>CAWUFW010021574.1:0-117287 GCA_963921515.1 Calotriton arnoldi
TTGTGTGGTAAAGTTGTAGTATCACGGGGCTGACACAAATTTCCTACCACCCAGCGTTCCCCCAGGTCTCCCGATAAAAATGGTGCCTCACTCGGGTCGGAGGCCCAAGTACCCGCGACAGGCAAGGGCCCACAACGTATTGAGGCGACCTCAAAATGGCCTATCACAAAACGACCTGGTTTTGCAACGGGGTCCCATGACGTTTTGGCCCAGGGCTCAGCGGCCACCTAGGGAAACCTACTAAACCCACACATTTCTGAAAACTAGACACCCGGGGGATTCCAGGGAGGTATGGCTTGCATGGATCCCCCAACTTTTTCTTACCCAGAATACCCTGCAAACCTGAAATTTTTCTGAAAAAATCACTTTTTTCACACATTTTTGTGTGGTAAAGTTGTGGCATCACGGGGCTGACACAAATTTCCTACCACCCAGCATTCCCCCAGGTCTCCCGATAAAAATGGTGCCTCACTCGGGTGGGAGGCCCAAGTACCCGCGACAGGCAAGGGCCCACAACGTATTGAGGCGACCTCAAAATGGCCTATCACAAAACGACCTGGTTTTGCAAAGGGGGTCCCATGACGTTTTGGCCCGGGGCTCGGCGGCCACCTAGGAAAACCTACCAAACCCACACTTTTCTGAAAAGTAGACACCCGGGGATTCCAGGGAGGTATGGCTGCGTGGATCCCCCAACGTTTTCTTACCCAGAATCCCCTGCAAACCTGAAATTTGACTGAAAAAATCACTTTTTCCACACATTTTTGTGTGGTAAAGTTGTGGCATCACGGGGCTGACACAAATTTCCTACCACCCAGCGTTTCCCCAGGTCTCCCGATAAAAATGGTGCCTCTCTCGGGTGGGAGGCCCAAGTACCCGCGACAGGCAAGGGCCCACAACGTATTGAGGCGACCTCAAAATGGCCTATCACAAAACGACCTGGTTTTGCAAGGGGGGTCCCATGACTTTTTGGCCCAGGGCTCGGCGGCCACCTAGGGAAACCTACTAAACCCACACATTTCTGAAAACTAGACACCCGGGGGATTCCAGGGAGGTATGGCTTACGTGGATCCCCCAACGTTTTCTTACCCAGAATCCCCTGCAAACCTGAAATTTGGCTGAAAAAATCACTTTTTTCACACATTTTTGTGTGGTCAAGTTGTGGCATCACGGGGCTGACACAAATTTCCTACCACCCAGCGTTCCCCAGGTCTCCCGATAAAAATGGTGCCTCACTCGGGTGGGAGACCCAAGTACCCGCGACAGGCAAGGGCCCACAACGTATTGAGGCGACCTCAAAATGGCCTATCACAAAACGACCTGGTTTTGCAAGGGGTCCCATGACGTTTTGGCCCGGGGCTCGGCGGCCACCTAGGGAAACCTACCAAACCCACACATTTCTGAAAAGTAGACACCCGGGGGATTCCAAGGAGGTATGGCTTGCGTGGATCCCCCAACGTTTTCTTACCCAGAATCCCCTGCAAACCTGAAATTTGGCTGAAAAAAATCCCTTTTTTCACACATTTTTGTGTGGTAAAGTTGTGGCATCACGGGGCTGACACAAATTTCCTACCACCCAGCGTTCCCCCAGGTCTCCCGATAAAAATGGTGCCTCACTCAGGTGGGAGGCCCAAGTACCCGTGACAGGCAAGGGCCCAAAACATTTTGTGATAGGCAATTTTGATGTCGCCTCAATACGTTGTGGGCCCTTGCCTGTTGCGGGTACTTCGGGCCTCCCACCCGAGTGAGGCACCATTTTTATCGGGAGACCTGGGGAACACTGGGTGGTAGGAAATTTGTGTCAGCCCGTGATGCCACAACTTACCACACAAATGTGTGAAAAAGAGTTTTTTCAGCAAAATGTCAGGTTTGCAGGGATTCTGGGTGAAAGCGTTGGGGATCCACGGCCATACCTCCCGGAATCCCCGGGTGTCTACTTTTCAGAAATGTGTGGGTTTGGTAGGTTTCCTAGGTGGCCGCCGAGTCCGGGCCAAAACGTCATGGGACTCCCCTGCAAAACCAGGTCGATTTTGTGATAGGCCATTTTGAGGTCGCCTCAATACGTTGTGGGCCCTGCCTGTCGCGGGTACTTGGGCCTCCCACCCGAGTGAGTCACCATTTTATCGGGAGACTGAGGAACGCTGGGTGGTAGGAAATTTGTGTCAGCCCCATGATGCCACAACTTTTCCACACAAAAATGTGTGAAAAAAGTAATTTTTAAGCAAAATGTCAGGTTTGCAGGGGATTCTGGGTAAGAAAACGTTGGAGGCTCCATGCAAGCCATACCTCCCTGGAATCCCCGGTGTCTACTTTTCAGAAATGTGTGGGTCTGGTAGGTTTCCTAGGTGGCCGCCGAGCCCGGGCCAAAGCGTCATGGGACCCCCTGCAAAACCAGGTCGTTTTGTGATAGGCCATTTTGAGGTTGCCTCAATGCGTTGTGGGCCCTTGCCTGTCGCGGGTACTTGAGCCTCCCACCGAGTGAGGCACCATTTTATCGGGAGACCTGGAGGAACGCTGGGTGTAGGAAATTTGTGTCAGCCCCGTGATGCCACAACTTTACCGCACTGAAAAATGTGTGAAAAAGGGATTTTTTCAGCAAAATGTCAGGTTTGCAGGGGATTCTGGGTAAGAAACGTTGGGGATCCACGCAAGCCATACCTCCTGGAATCCCGGGTGTCTACTTTTCAGAAATGTGTGGGTTTGGTAGGTTTCACTAGGTGGCCGCCGAGCCCCAGGCCAAAACATCATGGGACCCCCTTGCAAAACCAGGTCGTTTTGTGATAGGCCATTTTGAGGTCGCCTCAATACGTTGTGGGCCCTTGCCTGTCGCGGGTACTTGGGCCTCCCACCCGAGTGAGGCACCATTTTTATCGGGAGACCTGGGGGAACGCTGGGTGGTAGGAAATTTGTATCAGCCCGGTGATGCCACAACTTTACCACACAAAAATGTGTGAAAAAAGGGATTTTTCAGCAAAATGTCAGGTTTGCAGGGATTCTGGGTGAAAACGTTGGGGGATCCATGCAAGCCATACCTCCCTGGAATCCCGGGTGTCTACTTTTCAGAAATGTGTGGGTTTGGTAGGTTTCCTAGGTGGCCGCGAGCCCCGGGCCAAAACGTCATGGGACCCCCTTGCAAAACCAGGTCGCTTTGTGATAGGCCATTTTGAGGTCGCCTCAATACGTTGTGAGCCCTTGCCTGTCGCGGGTACTTGGGCCTCCCACCCGAGTGAGGCACCATTTTTTTCGGAAGACCTTGGGGAACGCGCGGTGGGTGGAATTTTGTGGATCCCCACAGATTCCAGAACTTTCCACCACAGAAAAGTGAGGAAAATGTGTTTTTTTTGCCAATGTTTTAGGTTTGCAAGGGATTCTGGGTAACAGAACCTGGTGAGAGCCAGTCAAGTCACCCCATCCTGGATTCCCCTGGGTGTCTACTTTTCAAAAATGTATAGGTTTGCTAGGTTTCCCTAAGTGCCCGCAGAGCTAGGGTTCAAAAACTACAGCTAGGCACTTTTGCCAAAAACTCATGGGACCCCCCCATGCAAAACCAGGTTGGTTTGTGATAGGTAATTTTGATGTCGCTCAATAGGTTTTGGGCCCTTGCCTGTCGCGGGTACTTGACCCATCCACACAAGTGAGGTACCATTTTTCACGGAAGATTTTGGAGGAGGCGGGGTGGGTGGAATTTTGTACATCCATGCAGATTCCAGAACTTTCCACCACAGAAATGTGAGGAAAATGTGTTTTTTTGAACATATTTTTAGGTTTGCAAGGGATTCTGGGTAACAGAACCTGGTGAGAGCCAGTCAAGTCACCCCATCCTGGATTCCCCTGGGTGTCTACTTTTCAAAAATGTATAGGTTTGCTAGGTTTCCTAAGTGCCGGCAGAGCTAGGGTTCAAAAACTACAGCTAGGCACTTTGCAAAAAAGGGTCATTTTTCATTGTGAAAATATGGTGCGTCCACGTTGTGTTTTGCGCTGCTTCCTGTCGCGGGCACTAGGCCTACCCACACAAGTGAGGTACCATTTTTTTCGGAAGACCTTGGGCAACGCGGGGTGGGTGGAATTTTGAGGATCCACGCAGATTCCAGAACTTTCCACCACAGAAAAGTGAGGAAAATGTGTTTTTTTGCCAATTGTTTAGGTTTGCAAGGGATTCTGGGTAACAGAACCTGGTGAGAGCCAGTCAAGTCACCCCATCCTGAATTCCCATGGGTGTCTAGTTTTCAAAATGTATAGGTTTGCTAGGTTTCCTAAGTGCCCGCAGAGCTAGGGTTCAAAAACTACAGCTAGGCACTTTGCAAAAAAAGGGTCATTTTTCACTGTGAAAATGTGGTGCGTCCACGTTGCATTTTGAGCCATTTCCTGTTGTGGGCACAAGGCCTACCCACACAAGTGAGGTACCATTTTTATCGGGAGACTTAGGGTAACACAGAATTGTAGAGCAACTGTTATTACCTATTGACTTTCGATGCATTTCTGCCTTCCAAATGAAAGACAATGTGTAAAAATAAGTCATTTTGAAAAATTACCTATAATTCTCATGCTAGTATGGGTACTCCCAATTTCGGAAATGTGCAAATATCTACTGTTTCTAAAATCTACATTTTGTTCCCATTTCAGAAATACATAGGTGTCTTTCATAACAATTTTTCCATGTATACATTTTCCCAAAATAATTGCTATATACCAGGTACATAATAAAAAACCATTGCAAGATGCTGCTCAGTTATTGGCTCTGGGTTCGTTGGGTTCTTGGTGAACCTACAAGTCCTATATATCCCCACAACCAGAAAGGCCCAGCGGATATAACGGTATATTGCTTTCAAATAGCTGTCATAATTAGAAGAAGTTACAGGTGAAAACGTTGACACAAATGGCTGTTTTTTTCAACTAATTTTCAATTTTTCCTTTATTTAACTGTTAGTTTCTATAAGGAAAACTTTAAGGATCTACACAAATGACCCCTTGCTGAATTCAGAATTTTGTCTACTTTTCAGAAATGTATGGCTTTTCAGGATCCATTATTGGTTTCATACCCATTTCTACCATTAACTGGAAGGAGGTTGAAAGCACAAAAAATAGCAAAAATAGGCTATGTCCCAGAAAAATGCTAAAACTGTGTAAAAAAGTTGGTTTTCTGACAAAAGTCTGCTTGTCCCTGAAAGCTGGGAAGATGGTGATTTCAGCACCACAACCCCTTTTTTGATGCCATTTGCAGGGAAAAACAAGACGCTTTCATCTGTAGCCCTTTTTTCGCATTTTTCTCCAAAAAAACAAAATGTTGCGGTATTTTGGCTAATTTCTGGGTCCCTTCCAGGGGAATCCACAAACCCTGGGTACCTTCACAATCCCCATGATGTTAGAAAAAAAGGACGCAAATTTGGCGTGGATACCTTATGTGGTCAAAAAGTTACAGGGGCCTAAGCGCGCACTACCCCAAATAGCCAAAAAAAGGCTTAGCACAGGGGGGGAAAAGGCCTAGCAGCAAAGGGGTTAAGGATACTCCTAGAGAAAGTCAGATCTTCTGAGGATCAGATTTTACCCCATAAAATGAGTGGTGCGGTATTTATCCTATCTTTCACATATTCCAGGCCCACCTCGGAATGGCAAAATAATGTTGAAGAGCTACTAGGGATCATTAGTAATCTTTTTTAAAAATGTATTCTCTAAAACCTGAAGCTGGTAACTCCTATGGTAACCCCATACTCCGGCCCCATAGGTAGCCACCGATAAACATTTTGACTTGTATAGAGTTATCATTTCAGCTACCGGCTTCTGTCCTAATTTACAAGCGAAACGAAACAGCCCCTCTATTATTTTACTGGTCTGTTGAGCCCTTGTCAGGACCAGGTCATCCCACTTCAATTTATTGTTAAAAACATTACCTAAATAAGTCAAATTGGGCACCTTCTCAATAGTTTTTCCTTTCACAGTGAATTTCCTAGTTTTGGTTTTATTTGGACCGCAGACCATGATAAAGGATTTACTAAAATTTACTTTAAGGTCCAATGCTAGCATGAAATCAGTGAAGGCGGTCAGGGCTTTTTGTAGGCTGTTAGCCGTTCGAGTCATGAAAACCGTGTCATCGGCATATGATAACACGGGTACCAATTTACCATCTATTCTTGGAAAATCCAGTTGCTGTTTAATCAAGAATGATTCAAGGCCATTAGTATATACAAGAAATAAAAAGGGGGCCAGGATGCAACCCTAACGGACCCCCTCCGTAGAGGCGATAGGCCGAGTCTTCTCCCCTCCTGGGCCAAAGCGAACAGCTACGGTGGTGGATTCATGCAACCTGCGTAGCAGAGTGATGAGGGGTTCTTCAAACCCCATTTCCCCCATCATCGTCCATAGCTTTCCCCTACTCACAGTGTCAAAAGCACTGGACAAGTCCATGAATGCCAGATGAATCAAAACCACCCTGGCCTTCATGTACTTGCCCATAATCAGGGACAGGTTAAGACACTGCTCGTTTGTTCCCATCCCCTTTCTAAAACCATATTGGGTATCGGCCATTAGACCTGATGCATTTGCCCATGATTCCAATCTGGCTAAGATCACCCTCCCCATGACCTTGCACGTAGCGTCTATCAAGGAAATTGGCCTAAAGCAGGTGGGGTCGTTCCTGTTACCTTTTTTAAAAATTGGTACCACCACTGCTTCCTTCCATGAAGATGGGATATGACCAACTATTACCGCCTTAAAAACATTAAGCAACAAAGGAGCCCATAATTGGAGATTGTGTTTAAGCAAATCTAGGGGAACTCCGTCTGGACCTGGCGCTTTTAGAGGTATGCCCTTAACTATCGCATCTTCGACCTCACTCAAGGATAGTGTTAAGCTTAATTCATGTGCCGTTTGTAGATTAATAACTGTCTCATCCTTTTGCTCTTCTATTGATATGCCCCTTGGATTAAATATTTTTAAAAAATGAGCTTCCCAAGCTCCTGGCATCATTAGAGAAGAGCGGGCGATTTATAATCTCCCAAAAACTCTTCGAGTCCTTGAGTGTGCTAGCTCTCTCTAGATCCTCCCAGGCTGTTCTTCTTAAATCATTTTTCCTGCAATTAATAGCTTTTTTATAAGTCTGTCTCGCTATCTTTATCAGACCAATTTCAAAAGCAACTACCTGCCCTAACTAATGCAAACAAGGCCCTAAGGAAGGGTCCTAGAATTACTCTACTGTCTCTGGAGCAGATCAAGGAAAAAGAAAATAATCACATCAAATTTAATAAAAATACATAATAATTTTATTGATTACATAATCATTTCAACAATTCATAAATACAAAGAATATACTTGACACGGCATATGATAGTCAATAAAGAAAAAGAAAAAAATCAATCAAGAAGTTTAGGTCCCAAACACCTACTACAACCAAACCACTCAAGCGTCATACATTCCCATAACTCATCAAAAACTCACACATCATTCACACAAATTCCAAAAACAATCTAACATAAAAATTGTACAAAACAGCCACAAGATGGTCAATTAACAGAATGGGAAAAAGTCATCAGGGGGTAGGGGTGAAAGTAATCCAGCGACCCCCACACGAAAAACGCCAACGCGCGTTTCGGTGTGTTGCCCCAGCCGGGGCTACACCTTCATCAGGGCGGAGATGAACAATGAGGGGTGGGACAAAAACCCTATAAATATAAGAAGAAAAAACATATTTTTCAAAAAAACATATATTTTGTCATCCAAACAATATTTTTAATTAATTCAAAAATAGATCCTTGATAAGCTCCAGACAACCCATATATCATCTATATAATTAATAAAACAACTGGAATAGCGTGCTAACATCTAAAAATTCAAAAACATAAAAGTGACATAACAGAGGCATATAATTTAAAAATCCATAAAAAGAATCATCAAAGGCACCAAACCCATAAGATGAAAATAGAAAAATAAAACAATAAAGACCGAAAAACATAATAGGGAACAAGATGTGGATACCAGCGTGAAAAAACACCAACCTAGTGAATAACAAATAACAAACAAGTGGGTTTGAGAAAGAAACAGCTCCCAAAAGATGAAGAAAAGAAGCAATTTTTCTAAAGGAAAGAAGAAAGAAGAAATTTTTTGTATGTGCTCTCAAATGGCATACCAGTAGTATTGAAGAAAAGGGCGCCAAATGATTTCAGAAGATGGGGCGAAGGAAAACACCCAGCACAGGAGGCTTCTCAATAGGGTTCTAAAATAACCAAAAGGTACAAAAATGTACAACAATTATATTAGAATTCCCTTTATAGACGCCAACCGGGGATACCTCCAGCCAGCACTAATCTTGCACATGTACCTACAACATATAATAAACAAAGGGAAACCTACCCAATAAATAGAATGATAATAAATTCTCTTCCGCAGGATAAAAGAGAATCTTTTTCTTACGGCCCAACTCGTGGTAATCTCGTAAGCGGAGGCAAGTTCAGCACCTTTAGGCGATTCTCAAAGGTCATGAAATTCAAATGTTGATAGATAGATCACGGATCTAAAAGAACACACGAAGGGCACGAACATAATGTCCTTAATGGAGTCCCCAAATATGAATAAGCAGTTCACATAACAGTTAAATGGAAGGGAATCCCAGAGCACATGTGGAAGGTAACAACCCCACATAGATGTCAAGCCTGAATATATCGAGAGATACCCATTTAAGACAACAGGTGCGCACAACCTGCGATAGCCTATAAAAATAAACAAGCTCCCCCGAAAGAAGCCACACGGGCAAATACCAGATTGCAATAAAGGGTAAACATATACAATCCTTGCAACCCAAGAAGAGATCGAGAAAACGAAGGGGAGCCGGGATAACAATAAAGCGGCACACATTTAGAACAACGGGCATGAAGGGGAATACAACGGGGGCAAAAAGACGTCCCAACGAGCTCCTACCGCCAAAACAGTGATATCAAGTTGGGGAACAACAAGCCAAAAGTGTATCACTCAACTGGAGCACAAAAGGGGAGATAGTGCGTGGCTATCAATAAACAACCACCAACCAAGGACTTCAAAGATTTTATCCCCCAATGAGGATCCACTTACCATTCAAGTCCGTCTAATCAATGAAAACACAGAGGGGGGCTCCGCGGCACACCTCCTCGATAGCCCGACGTGTCCGGAGAAGCGTAAAGAAGCCGGGTAATCCCGCCACTTATACCCGACATCTAATCAAAGTTATTACAAACAGACGGTGTGAGAAAGATAAACAGGGAAAGCGGACTAGCCGGGTCTCCAAGCAATAGTCAAAAGCTCGGCGGCCATCTTAGAAGTACCAAAGATAAACTCAGAGGACATCAAAAAGGAAGCTAGATATCTCCCAGTCTTACCAAACAATTAAGGCTAATGAAAAACTAATGTACAAAAAGATAAATCTAAATTTATAAAGATACAGAAAAAATATAATGAAAAAAATTATAATAATAAGATAATAATAAAAATAATAAACACATATACAAATAATACAGCAGCATTATGAACAAATGGGAGTTTTGGCCAAAGATATTCACAGGAGGAGACATGAACAAAAAGCGGCACATGCCAATCCATGTATTCTATCTCACAAGGCCAGACCCAGATAGTGGAGACTCCTCCCACTATTAGTACAGCAAGGAAAGCCATTCCGTCATTCATATACTCAGCAAGAGGGGCCTATTTAGATAATAGCATTCTCCCAAGGGCAGTTCTCATTCAATCCCTTCTTCACCGCATTAAGGAGATATATCCAAAAAACCTCTCTTTTTTTGCGTATAATAACGGGATCTTACCCAGGATATGTCTGGATCCTTTCCAATATAGACCACTTAAGATCGTTTTCTGAATGACTCTTCTCAAGCCAATGAGTGACAAGAGGGGCAGACAACTTCTTAGTCCGTATATTTGACTTGTGTTCTCCTATTCTTATTCGGCACTCCCGGCCCGTTTCCCCAACATACAGTAAGTCACACGGGCACAAAATAATATACACAATGTTGGAAGTGCGACAATTGGTCATTTTAGTCAGAAAAACAGTTCGTTCACGGGTCTGAATAGTGTCTCCCACTAGCGCATTGGAACAGGCCTGACAATTGCCACAACGGTGGTTGCCCTTGATGGGGTCCAAACCACCTATAGCCTTCTGTAGCGAAACAGGGGAGTCCATAGGTTTCCCTCTTACCAGATAGTTCTTCAAGTTTTTGTTTCTCTTGAAGGCAAAAATAGGTTTGGGAAGATGTTCTTCACCATTGCCCAGATTAAGAAGATGCCAACAAGAGTTAATGGCCTGTCTTAATTTATGGTTCAAGTTAGAGTGCCTAGTGACACAAACCAATTTGTTCAAGGATTCCTTTTCCCTCGGGAGGAACATAGTCTCACGATTGAAATATCTGGCCCGCTTGAAAGATTCCTTTATTAATTTGTTGGGATAGCCGCGGTGCACAAGTTTCTCTTTGAGTATATCCGCTTGAATAAGGAAATCTTTCATATCAGAACAGTTCCTTCAAATCCGAAGGAACTGGCTGAATGGGATACTGTCCCTCTGGCAGCGAGGGTGGAAGCTGCCATACTGCAATAGAGTGTTCCTAGCAGTCGGTTTAGTAAAAAGGGACACATATATTTCATTTTGTTTATGTTCAACCCAGATATCAAGGAACTCTACTCTACAATTGCTGGAGTGGGCAGTGAACTTCAGATTACAATCTGCCGCATTGATCCACAGGATAAACTCATCCAATGAGTCCTGGTCCCCCTTCCATATAAAAAAGATGTCATCAATAAATCGAGACCAAGCTCGAACATTTTCATGGAAGGGGGCCATCTCATTGTAGATATTAACCTGTTCAAAGTGTCCCATATATAGACAGGCAATACTAGGGGCACAGGCGGCCCCCATACTAACTCCTTGGATTTGCTGGAAATAGCAATTGTTGAACTCGAAGTAGTTCTCACTAAGGACTAATTCAAGACACTGGATAATGAAAGGGGCGTTGCTAATCGTAGGAGCAGAAGACAAAATGTCATCCATGACGCTCAGGGCTCCTCTTTGCGGTATGTTTGTATATAGAGACTCGAGGTCCAAAGTGACCAGGAGTTCTCTATCATCATAATATGGTGTTCCTTCAACTTTGGCAATGAAATAGCCAGTGTCCTTAACAAAGGATTCCAAATTATTGACCAATGGTTTCAAAAAGTGGTCAATATATTTACAGAGTGGCTCCGTCGCAGATCCGATGGTTGACACTATGGGCCTTAAGGGAGGGTCATGGACATTTTTGTGGGTCTTCGGAACCCCATAGATAATGGGCATCCGAGTAAAGCTGGGAGTCAAAAATTCTGCCTCCTTAGTACAGATATATCCAGTATTCACTGCCCGTTCAACCATAGTAAGAATGCGGCGTTTTAGGGCAGGTTCAGGATTCCTCACAATCCTTTTGTAGTATTCCGTGGAAGATAAAAGGAGATCCATTTTCTCCACATAGGTAGGGGTATCAAAAATGACGATACCCCCACCTTTGTCGCAGGGCTTGATAGTAAGGAGTTTATTCTCCTTCAAAGATGTCAACATGGTGGCTTCATCTCTAGATAAATTGCCGGAATGTTTAGGTACATATTTGATAATCTTTTCAATTTTCGAAGTAACCTCTTTTTCAAAGATGCCCACCTCGGGTCCAATCACATCCAGGGAGGGAGTAAAATCTTACGGAGGCTTTAAACCTGAAAAATTATCCAATGTTTCAGGTAGAGGCCTAGTGCAGAAAAACTTTTTAATCTAATTTTTCGGAAAAAGAGGTGCAAATCTTTCAAAAATTCAAATTTGCTAAAATTGGCAGAGGGAACAAAGGATAAACCCCTGGATAACAGGCAGACCGTTCCAGCATCCATCTCAGTATTAGAGAGATTGAACACAGGAATACCCTTTACGTTTTCCAGTACTGGCGGTGTCTTGTCTGAATATACATTTGGGGTTGTCCCTGACCCTGATGGTAATTCCTCTGTTGAACAGTGCGGGTCCTTGGGTGAAAGTTCCCTCTGTGGTTGCCTAAAAAACGATTCGGCAATGTGGATCTTTCAAAGGATTCTTGTCGGGCTTGAAAATTAGGATTGTAATTAGGGTCATAATTAAAGTCATAGTTACTAGCCCCCTCACCGTCCGAATCGGTCGTATCGGAAAAAGTGGTAACCCGTCGATGGCCCCATTTGGGAGCACCTCCCTGAGTGTTAGAATCATCCGGACTGGTGTAAAAGTTTTTAGTCAAGTAGGGATAGGCCCGCTCTTGATTAAATATCCGGATATCCTTTCTAAATTTATCAGTCTTTCTTTTCAAAAGATAATCCGAGAAGGAATCAAGTTCTAAGGCTATTTCTTCCAGTTTCTTTTTACCTATCTCGACCGAGTTCTCTTGTTTTAATTTTTCCTCTAGGTCCTCAATTTCCTTATTCAAGATGGCCAAAACTTCCCTCGCCGTCTCAATGATGAGCATCATCCAGTCCCTGGAGCATCTATTTGATATCAACGCCCACTTCTCCAGGAACTGGCGGATCTCAACAAACAACCCGGAAATATTACGAACCCTCAGACCTATAGGTATGGTTCCAGCCTTTAAGTAGTCTAACATAAAATGCGCATGCAATTCAGTGCGTTTAGATTTTTTATTTAGATTAAGGAGTTTGGTCCATTCACCTTCTAATCCCTTAGAGAGGGTGAATTGTTTATCACTGCCTCCTGCGAGGCCAATCATTTTCGCATAATCTTCATCGGAAAATCCGAAAGTTTTGATATTTTCCACCATGATAATGCCACAGAGATAAAATAGCACTACTATCTCAAACTCCAGTCAAAAATGATCCTTTCTTTGAGAAATAAATAACAGAAAGGACAGCAGTCAAATAATTGTTGGAGATACCAGAGTCCTTATATACCCAACACCACAGTACAGATAGATATACCACCATAGATGATACAGACAAACAAGACAAATAGCACACCTATTCCAGAAAGGCGCACATAACCCCCACAGCTCCAGGGCTGTGAAGCGAAAACTGAAAAGAAGGGGGACCCCTGACAGAATGAAGGCAGGCAAACAGGGGAAATAAGGAACATCAATTTCAAAAGCAACTACCTGCCCTAACTAATGCAAACAAGGCCCTAAGGAAGGGTCCTAGAATTACTCTACTGTCTCTGGAGCAGATCAAGGAAAAAAGAAAATAATCACATCAAATTTAAAAAAATACATAATAATTTTATTGATTACATAATCATTTCAACAATTCATAAATACAAAGAATATACTTGACACGGCATATGATAGTCAATAAAGAAAAAGAAAAAAATCAATCAAGAAGTTTAGGTCCCACACACCTACTACAACCAAACCACTCAAGCGTCATACATTCCCATAATTCATCAAAAACTCACACATCATTCACACAAATTCCAAAAACAATCTAACATAAAAATTGTACAAAACAGCCACAAGATGATCAATTAACAGAATGGAAAAAAGTCATCAGGGGGTAGGGGTGAAAGTAATCCAGCGACCCCCACACGAAAAACGCCAACGCGCGTTTCGGTGTGTTGCCCCAGCCGGAGCTACACCTTCATCAGGGCGGAGATGAACAATGAGGGGTGGGACAAAAACCCTATAAATATAAGAAGAAAAAACATATTTTTCAAAAAAACATATATTTTGTCATCCAAACAATATTTTTAATTAATTCAAAAATAGATCCTTGATAAGCTCCAGACAACCCATATATCATCTATATAATTAATAAAACAACTGGAATAGCGTGCTAACATCTAAAAATTCAAAAACATAAAAGTGACATAACAGAGGCATATAATTTTAAAATCCATAAAAAGAATCATCAAAGGCACCAAACCCATAAGATAAAATTGAAAAATAAAAAAATAAAGACAGAAAAACATAATAGGGAACAAGATGTGGATACCAGCGTGAAAAAACACCAACCTAGTGAATAACAAATAACAAACAAGTGGGTTTGAGAAAGAAACAGCTCCCAAAAGATGAAGAAAAGAAGCAATTTTTCTAAAGGAAAGAAGAAAGAAGAATTTTTTTTGTATGTGCTCTCAAATGGCATACCAGTAGTATTGAAGAAAAGGGCGCCAAATGATTTCAGAAGATGGGGCGAAGGAAAACACCCAGCACAGGAGGCTTCTCAATAGGGTTCTAAAATAACCAAAACGTACAAAAATGTACAACAATTATATTAGAATTCCCTTTATAGACTCCAACCGAGGATACCTCCAGCCAGCACTAATCTTGCACATGTACCTACAACATATAATAAACAAAGGGAAACCTACCCAATAAATAGAATGATAATAAATTCTCTTCCGCAGGATAAAAGAGAATCTTTTTCTTACGGCCCAACTCGTGGTAATCTCGTAAGCGGAGGCAAGTTCAGCACCTTTAGGCGATTCTCAAAGGTCATGAAATTCAAATGTTGATAGATAGATCACGGATCTAAAAGAACACACGAAGGGCACAAACATAATGTCCTTAATGGAGTCCCCAAATATGAATAAGCAGTTCACATAACAGTTAAATGGAAGGGAATCCCAGAGCACATGTGGAAGGTAAAAACCCCACATAGATGTCAAGCCTGAATATATCGAGAGATACCCATTTAAACAACAGGTGCGCACAACCTGCGATAGCCTATAAAAATAAACAAGCTCCCCCCGAAAGAAGCCACACGGGCAAATACCAGATTGCAATAAAGGGTAAACATATACAATCCTTGCAACCAAGAAGAGATCGAGAAAACGAAGGGGAGCCGGGGTAACAATAAAGGCGGCACACATTTAGAACAACGGGCATGAAGGGGAATACAACGGGGGGCAAAAAGACGTCCCAACGAGCTCCTACCGCCAAAACAGTGATATCAAGTTGGGGAACAACAAGCCAAAAGTGTATCACTCAACTGGAGCACAAAAGGGGAGATAGTGCGTGGCTATCAATAAACAACCCCCAACCAAGGACTTCAAAGATTTTATCCCCCAATGAGGATCCACTTACCATTCAAGTCCGTCTAATCAACAAAAACACAGAGGGGGGCTCCGCGGCACACCTCCTCGATAGCCCGACGTGTCCGGAGAAGCGTAAAGAAGCCGGGTAATCCCGCCATTTATACCCGACATCTAATCAAAGTTATTACAAACAGACGGTGTGAGAAAGATAAACAGGGAAAGCGGACTAGCCCGGGTCTCCGAGCAATAGTCAAAAGCTCGGCGGCCATCTTAGAAGTACCAAAGATAAACTCAGAGGACATCAAAAAGGAAGCTAGATATCTCCCAGTCTTACCAAACAATTAAGGCTAATGAAAAACTAATGTACAAAAAGATAAATCTAAATTTATAAAGATACAGAAAAAATATAATGAAAAAATTATAATAAAAATATAATAAAAAATAATAAAAAAATATACAAATAATACAGCAGCATTATGTACAAATGGGAGTTTTGGCCAAAGATATTCACAGGAGGAGACATGAACAAAAAGCGGCACATGCCAATCCATGTATTCTATTTCACAAGGCCAGACCCAGATAGTGGAGACTCCTCCCACTATTAGTACAGCAAGGAAAGCCATCCCGTCATTCATATACTCAGCAAGAGGGGCCTATTTAAATAATAGCATTCTCCCAAGGGCAGTTCTCATTCAATCCCTTCTTCACCGCATTAAGGAGATATATCCAAAAAAACTCTCTTTTTACGGGATCTTGCCCAGGATATGTCTGGATCCTTTCCAATATAGACCACTTAAGATCGTTTTCTGAATGACTCTTCTCAAGCCAATGAGTGACAAGAGGGGCAGACAACTTCTTAGTCCGTATATTTGACTTGTGTTCTCCTATTCTTATTCGGCACTCCCGGCCCGTTTCCCCAACATACAGTAAGTCACACGGGCACAAAATAATATACACAATGTTGGAAGTGCGACAATTGGTCATTTTAGTCAGAAAAACAGTTCGTTCACGGGTCTGAATAGTATCTCCCACTAGCGCATTGGAACAGGCCTGACAATTGCCACAACGGTGGTTGCCCTTGATGGGGTCCAAACCACCTATAGCCTTCTGTAGCGAAACAGGGGAGTCCATAGGTTTCCCTCTTACCAGATAGTTCTTCAAGTTTTTGTTTCTCTTGAAGGCAAAAATAGGTTTGGGAAGATGTTCTTCACCATTGCCCAGATTAAGAAGATGCCAACAAGAGTTAATGGCCTGTCTTAATTTATGGTTCAAGTTAGAGTGCCTAGTGACACAAACCAATTTGTTCAAGGATTCCTTTTCCCTCGGGAGGAACATAGTCTCACGATTGAAATATCTGGCCCGCTTGAAAGATTCCTTTATTAATTTGTTGGGATAGCCGCGGTGCACAAGTTTCTCTTTGAGTATATCCGCTTGAATAAGGAAATCTTTCATATCAGAACAGTTCCTTCGAATCCGAAGGAACTGGCTGAATGGGATACTGTCCCTCTGGCAGCGAGGGTGGAAGCTGCCATACTGCAATAGAGTGTTCCTAGCAGTCGGTTTAGTAAAAGGGACACATATATTTCATTTTGTTTATGTTCAACCCAGATATCAAGGAACTCTACTCTACAATTGCTGGAGTGGGCAGTAAACTTCAGATTACAATCTGCCGCATTGATCCACAGGATAAACTCATCCAATGAGTCCTGGTCCCCCTTCCATATAAAAAGATGTCATCAATAAATCGAGACCAAGCTCGAACATTTTCATGGAAGGGGCCATCTCATTGTAGATATTAACCTGTTCAAAGTGTCCCATATATAGACAGGCAATACTGGGGGCACAGGCGGCCCCCATACTAACTCCTTGGATTTGCTGGAAATAGCAATTGTTGAACTCGAAGTAGTTCTCACTAAGGACTAATTCAAGACACTGGATAATAAAGGGGGCGTTGCTAATCGTAGGAGCAGAAGACAAAATGTCATCCATGACGCTCAGGGCTCCTCTTTGCGGTATGTTTGTATATAGAGACTCGAGGTCCAAAGTGACCAGGAGTTCTCTATCATCATAATATGGTGTTCCCTAAAGGTGCTGAACTTGCCTCCGCTTACGAGATTACCACGAGTTGGGCCGTAAGAAAAGATTCTCTTTTATCCTGCGGAAGAGAATTTATTATCATTCTATTTATTGGGTAGGTTTCCCTTTGTTTATTATATGTTGTAGGTACATGTGCAAGATTAGTGCTGGCTGGAGGTATCCCCGGTTGGCGTCTATAAAGGGGAATTCTAATATAATTGTTGTACATTTTTGTACGTTTTGGTTATTTTAGAACCCTATTGAGAAGCCTCCTGTGCTGGGTGTTTTCCTTCGCCCCATCTTCTGAAATCATTTGGCGCCCTTTTCTTCAATACTACTGGTATGCCATTTGAGAGCACATACAAAAAATTTCTTCTTTCTTCTTTCCTTTAGAAAAATTGCTTCTTTTCTTCATCTTTTGGGAGCTGTTTCTTTCTCAAACCCACTTGTTTGTTATTTGTTATTCACTAGGTTGGTGTTTTTCACGCTGGTATCCACATCTTGTTCCCTATTATGTTTTTCGGTCTTTATTTTTTATTTTTCTATTTTCATCTTATGGGTTTGGTGCCTTTGATGATTCTTTTTATGGATTTTTAAATTATATGCCTCTGTTATGTCACTTTTATGTTTTTGAATTTTTAATGTTAGCACGCTATTCCAGTTGTTTTATTAATTATATAGATGATATATGGGTTGTCTGGAGCTTATCAAGGATCTATTTTTGAATTAATTAAAAATATTGTTTGGATGACAAAATATATGTTTTTTTGAAAAATATGTTTTTTCTTCTTATATTTATAGGGTTTTTGTCCCACCCCTCATTGTTCATCTCCGCCCTGATGAAGGTGTAGCCCCGGCTGGGGCAACACACCGAAACGCACGTTGGCGTTTTTTGTGTGGGGGTCGCTGGATTACTTTCACCCCTACCCCCTGATGACTTTTTTCCATTCTGTTCATTGACCATCTTGTGGCTGTTTTGTACAATTTTTATGTTAGATTGTTTTTGGAATTTGTGTGAATGATGTGTGAGTTTTTGATGAATTATGGGAATGTATGACGCTTGAGTGGTTTGGTTGTAGTAGGTGTGTGGGACCTAAACTTCTTGATTGATTTTTTCTTTTTTCTTTATTGACTATCATATGCCGTGTCAAGTATATTCTTTGTATTTATGAATTGTTGAAATGATTATGTAATCAATAAAATTATTATGTATTTTTATTAAATTTGATGTGATTATTTTCTTTTTTCCTTGATCTGCTCCAGAGACAGTAGAGTAATTCTAGGACCCTTCCTTAGGGCCTTGTTTGCATTAGTTAGGGCAGGTAGTTGCTTTTGAAATTGGTGTTCCTTATTTCCCTGTTTGCCTGCCTTCATTCTGTCAGGGTCCCCCTTCTTTTCAGTTTTCGCTTCACAGCCCTGGAGCTGTGGGGGTTATGTGCGCCTTTCTGGAATAGGTGTGCTATTTGTCTTGTTTGTCTGTATCATCTATGGTGGTATATCTATCTGTACTGTGGTGTTGGGTATATAAGGACTCTGGTATCTCCAACAATTCTTTGACTGCTGTCCTTTCTGTTATTTATTTCTCAAAGAAAGGATCATTTTTGACTGGAGTTTGAGATAGTAGTGCTATTTTATCTCTGTGGCATTATCATGGTGGAAAATATCAAAACTTTCGGATTTTCCGATGAAGATTATGCGAAAATGATTGGCCTCGCAGGAGGCAGTGATAAACAATTCACCCTCTCTAAGGGATTAGAAGGTGAATGGACCAAACTCCTTAATCTAAATAAAAATCTAAACGCACTGAATTGCATGCGCATTTTATGTTAGACTACTTAAAGGCTGGAACCATACCTATAGGACTGAGGGTTCGTAATATTCCCGGGTTGTTTGTTGAGATCCGCCAGTTCCTGGAGAAGTGGGCGTTGATATCAAATAGATGCTCCAGGGACTGGATGATGCTCATCATTGAGACGGCGAGGGAAGTTTTGGCCATCTTGAATAAGGAAATTGAGGACCTAGAGGAAAAATTAAAACAAGAGAACTCGGTCGAGATAGGTAAAAAGAAACTGGAAGAAATAGCCTTAGAACTTGATTCCTTCTCGGATTATCTTTTGAAAAGAAAGACTGATAAATTTAGAAAGGATATCCGGATGCTTAATCAAGAGCGGGCCTATCCCTACTTGACTAAAAACTTTTACACCAGTCCGGATGATTCTAACACTCAGGGAGGTGCTCCCAAATGGGGCCATCGACGGGTTACCACTTTTTCCGATACGACCGATTCGGACGGTGAGGGGGCTAGTAACTATGACTTTAATTATGACCCTAATTACAATCCTAATTTTCAAGCCCGACAAGAATCCTTTGAAAGATCTACATTGCCGAATCGTTTTTTAGGCAACCGCAGAGGGAACTTTCACCCAAGGACCCGCACTGTTCAACAGAGGAAGTACCATCAGGGTCAGGGACAACCCCAAATGTATATTCAGACAAGACACCGCCAGTACTGGAAAACGTAAGGCTTGTTCAAACTGGGCTGCATTATTTATAAAGCCCTGTCAGGATGTGGTCCCGCCTTTATTGCCTCAAACATTCAGCGATATCTTCCCTCTCGCGACCTACGCTCATCTAATAAGAACCTACTGGTCTCTCATGCGTTCAATCGGAAGAAACATGGTGGCCTTAGATACACTTCCTTGGCCCCTCAATTCTGGAACGCTCTCCCTCTGTATCTGCGCACTGTGGACTCCTACATTCAATTTAGGAAGTTACTCAAAACCTGGCTTTTCTCCCACGCCTACCACTGACGCCTGCCTTCTGTCTGGAACTGCTGCCGTCCTGTCCTTAGCGCCAAGAAACCGTTTGGTGAACGTGCGCTTTAGAAATGATTTTTAACATAACATAACATTCCTGTGTTCAATCTCTCTAATACTGAGATGGATGCTGGAACGGTCTGCCTGTTATCCAGGGGTTTATCCTTTGTCCCCTCTGCCAATTTTAGCAAATTTGAATTTTTGAAAGATTTGCACCTCTTTTTCCGAAAAATTAGATTAAAAAAGTTTTTCTGCACTAGGCCTCTACCTGAAACATTGGATAATTTTTCAGGTTTAAAGCCTCCGTCTGATTTTACTCCCTCCCTGGATGTGATTGGACCCGAGGTGGGCACCTTTGAAAAAGCGGTTACTTCGAAAATTGAAAAGATTATCAAATATGTACCTAAACATTCCGGCAATTTATCTAGAGATGAAGCCACCATGTTGACATCTTTGAAGGAGAATAAACTCCTTACTTTCAAGCCCTGCGACAAAGGTGGGGGTATCGTCATTTTTGATACCCCTACCTATGTGGAGAAAATGGATCTCCTTTTATCTTCCACGGAATACTACAAAAGGATTGTGAGGAATCCTGAACCTGCCCTAAAACGCCGCATTCTTACTATGGTTGAACGGGCAGTAGATACTGGATATATCTGTACTAAGGAGGCAGAATTTTTGACTCCCAGCTTTACTCGGATGCCCATTATCTATGGGGTTCCGAAGACCCACAAAAATGTCCATGACCCTCCCTTAAGGCCCATAGTGTCAACCATCGGATCTGCGACGGAGCCACTCTGTAAATATATTGACCACTTTTTGAAACCATTGGTCAATAATTTGGAATCCTTTGTTAAGGACACTGGCCATTTCATTGCCAAAGTTGAGGGAACACCATATTATGATGATAGAGAACTCCTGGTCACTTTGGACCTCGAGTCTCTATATACAAACATACCGCAAAGAGGAGCCCTGAGCGTCATGGATGACATTTTGTCTTCTGCTCCTACGATTAGCAACGCCCCCTTTATTATCCAGTGTCTTGAATTAGTCCTTAGTGAGAACTACTTCGAGTTCAACAATTGCTATTTCCAGCAAATCCAAGGAGTTAGTATGGGGGCCGCCTGTGCCCCCAGTATTGCCTGTCTATATATGGGACACTTTGAACAGGTTAATATCTACAATGAGATGGCCCCCTTCCATGAAAATGTTCGAGCTTGGTCTCGATTTATTGATGACATCTTTTTTATATGGAAGGGGGACCAGGACTCATTGGATGAGTTTATCCTGTGGATCAATGCGGCAGATTGTAATCTGAAGTTTACTGCCCACTCCAGCAATTGTAGAGTAGAGTTCCTTGATATCTGGGTTGAACATAAACAAAATGAAATATATGTGTCCCTTTTTACTAAACCGACTGCTAGGAACACTCTATTGCAGTATGGCAGCTTCCACCCTCGCTGCCAGAGGGACAGTATCCCATTCAGCCAGTTCCTTCGGATTCGAAGGAACTGTTCTGATATGAAAGATTTCCTTATTCAAGCGGATGCACTCAAAGAGAAACTTGTGCACCGCGGCTATTCCAACAAATTAATAAAGGAATCTTTCAAGCGGGCCAGATATTTCAATCGTGAGACTATGTTCCTCCCGAGGGAAAAGGAATCCTTGAACAAATTGGTTTGTGTCACTAGGCACTCTAACTTGAACCATAAATTAAGACAGGCCATTAACTCTTGTTGGCATCTTCTTAATCTGGGCAATGGTGAAGAACATCTTCCCAAACCTATTTTTGCCTTCAAGAGAAACAAAAACTTGAAGAACTATCTGGTAAGAGGGAAACCTATGGACTCCCCTGTTTCGCTACAGAAGGCTATAGGTGGTTTGGACCCCATCAAGGGCAACCACCGTTGTGGCAATTGTCAGGCCTGTTCCAATGCGCTAGTGGGAGACACTATTCAGACCCGTGAACGAACTGTTTTTCTGTCTAAAATGACCAATTGTCGCACTTCCAACATTGTGTATATTATTTTGTGCCCGTTGGGGAAACGGGCCGGGAGTGCCGAATAAGAATAGGAGAACACAAGTCAAATATACGGACTAAGAAGTTGTCTGCCCCTCTTGTCACTCATTGGCTTGAGAAGAGTCATTCAGAAAACGATCTTAAGTGGTCTATATTGGAAAGGATCCAGACATATCCTGGTCAAGATCCCGTTATTAAATGCAAAAAAAGAGAGGTTTTTTGGATATATCTCCTTAATGCGGTGAAGAAGGGATTGAATGAGAACTGCCCTTGGGAGAATGCTATTATCTAAATAGGCCCCTCTTGCTGAGTATATGAATGACGGGATGGCTTTCCTTGCTGTACTAATAGTGGGAGGAGTCTCCACTATCTGGGTCTGGCCTTGTGAGATAGAATACATGGATTGGCATGTGCCGCTTTTTGTTCATGTCTCCTCCTGTGAATATCTTTGGCCAAAACTCCCATTTGTACATAATGCTGCTGTATTATTTGTATATTTTTTTATAATTTTTTTATTATATTTTTATTATAATTTTTTCATTATATTTTTTCTGTATCTTTATAAATTTAGATTTATCTTTTTGTACATTAGTTTTTCATTAGCCTTAATTGTTTGGTAAGACTGGGAGATATCTAGCTTCCTTTTTGATGTCCTCTGAGTTTATCTTTGGTACTTCTAAGATGGCCGCCGAGCTTTTGACTATTGCTTGGAGACCCGGGCTAGTCCGCTTTCCCTGTTTATCTTTCTCACACCGTCTGTTTGTAATAACTTTAATTAGATGTCGGGTATAAGTGGCGGGATTACCCGGCTTCTTTACGCTTCTCCGGACACGTCGGGCTATCGAGGAGGTGTGCCGCGGAGCCCCCTCTGTGTTTTCGTTGATTAGACGGACTTGAATGGTAAGTGGATCCTCATTGGGGGATAAAATCTTTGAAGTCCTTGGTTGGGGGTTGTTTATTGATAGCCACGCACTATCTCCCCTTTTGTGCTCCAGTTGAGTGATACACTTTTGGCTTGTTGTTCCCCAACTTGATATCACTGTTTTGGCGGTAGGAGCTCGTTGGGACGTCTTTTTGCCCCCCGTTGTATTCCACTTCATGCCCGTTGTTCTAAATGTGTGCCGCCTTTATTGTTACCCCGGCTCCCCTTCGTTTTCTCGATCTCTTCTTGGTTGCAAGGATTGTATATGTTTACCCTTTATTGCATTCTGGTATTTGCCCGTGTGGCTTCTTTCGGGGGGAGCTTGTTTATTTTTATAGGCTATCGCAGGTTGTGCGCACCTGTTGTTTAAATGGGTATCTCTCGATATATTCAGGCTTGACATCTATGTGGGGTTTTTACCTTTCACATGTGCTCTGGGATTCCCTTCCATTTAACTGTTATGTGAACTGCTTATTCATATTTGGGGACTCCATTAAGGACATTCTGTTCGTGCCCTTCGTGTGTTCTTTTAGATCCGTGATCTATCTATCAACATTTGAATTTCATGACCTTTGAGAATCGCCTAAAGGTGCTGAACTTGCCTCCGCTTACGAGATTACCACGAGTTGGGCCGTAAGAAAAAGATTCTCTTTTATCCTGCGGAAGAGAATTTATTATCATTCCATTTATTGGGTAGGTTTCCCTTTGTTTATTATATGTTGTAGGTACATGTGCAAGATTAGTGCTGGCTGGAGGTATCCCCGGTTGGCGTCTATAAAGGGGAATTCTAATATAATTGTTGAACATTTTTGTACGTTTTGGTTATTTAGAAAATGTAAAGATGATGTCCAGTAAGATTAAGTTCAAGTAGGTCTTTATTCGAGATAAAGAAAACACCTCCAGCTTGCACTTCGGCTTCACAGCTCTAACCACCCTTAACATTTGAAACCTAACGTTCCAGCCAGCAGATGGTTCTACATTCCGTTTCAAAGGAGTACATCTCTACACATCTTCCCCCTTATACAAAGAAAAACAATAAATAACAATCAAATGACATTTCAACATAAGATTAAATATAACTGCATCAACAATTCAAATAGGATCACATCCAATTATGCATCAATCAGAGAGAACCTGTTGAGGAGCATTACATTTACTAACACTCCCTGTGCTCCATGCAGATCCATCAGTTAGAATAAGAATATTCTTCTTGATTGCTTTTACTTGAACAGGTTTAGAAAATTTGCTCTCACCCTTGATCACTACCCCCCTTTCTGGTAACGACCCAATCTCCTTCCATTATATCAGGAACTTTAACACCTTTCCTGTCATTATAATGACTGGTAGCAGCTAATTGCTTTTGGCATACATCATTCTCAACAAGCGTACGATCAACCCACACACATTCTTTATCCTTCAGCCAACCAGGTACTTCCTTCAAACCTGGTTCCCGACCTTTAAGAGAGACAAACGGTGACACACCAGTCACAGAATGTGGCGTCACTCTATATGACCACACTAATTTCTTCAATTCTTCCAACCAAGACAATCCATTGGACAGAGATAACTGTATGTTATCCATCATCAAATGATTTATCCTTTCTACCAATCCATTGGCTTGGGGTCTGAACAGTGCGACTCTTTCATGTTTTATTCCAAATTTACTCAAGAAATCCACCATTTTTTTTTACACCAACTGCACACCATTGTCAGACACCAAGGTCTTCGGAATACCTTCGTTCATAAATACTCTCTCCAAAAATCCCACAACTTTATCCCTGTCTATGCAATCTGTAGTTTCAATAACGAACCACTTCGAATGATAATCCACCAAAACCATTACAAACCTATTGCGAGTTCCAAGTTTGGAAATTGGACCTAAGAAATCAATAGCTACTCTCTCCCATGGACGTCTGGGAAAAACGCTACAACTCAAAGGAGGTTGTCTTACCGTCTTAGACTTATCACTATTTGCACACGCATAACACTCTTTCACTACTCCCTCAATGTCACTGTCCATTCCTGGCCACCAGAAAGACTGCCGAATCCTCCTCTTCGTCATACTCCTTCCCAGATGACCCTCATGAGCAATATCGATAATCATCCTTCTTACCCCAACTGGTGGCACAAATTGATTCCTCCTTAACAACCTTCCATGATACACGCTCAATTCGTCATGAACATGATAGTATCCTTTAAAACGGACATCATCCTCATGACCACTCCAACCTTCATACACAAACTTCACAACTTGTTGTAGAACACTATCCTCAGATGTGGCCAATGCCCACTCTTCTTTGTCGAGAGCTAGTCCCACTTTCTCTCTTCCTACCACATCAATCTCCTCATCTACTATATCCTCGTCCAGCACCAATTCCACCGTATCAAGAGGCAATCTGGACAAACAATCAGCTACTACGTTTTTCAAACCCCTCACAAATTCTACCTCAAAATTATACTCCAGCACCGACAACATCCATCTTGAAATTCTAGGGGTTACGCTGCCTTCTAGACCCCTTCCCCCTTGAACAAATGGATAAGAGGTTTGTGGTCGGTACGGACCTTGAAAGGTAGTCCCCAAACAAAGTACCTAAAATGATTTATGCCCCAACAACACGCCAGCGCCTCTTTCTCAATAACTGAGTAAGATAATTCAGCATTACGAAGTCTCCGAGATGCAAACCCAATGACTCTTTCTTGCCCATCATAAATCTGAGTCAACACGGCTCCAACTCCAACAGCACTTGCATCAGTTGTAATAAGCGTTTTAGCATTGACATGAAAATGCCCAAGTGTAGGAGCTCGAGCAATACAGTTCTTCACTTTATCAAACGCTTCACTACAAGCCTCATTCCATTCAAAGAGAACACCTTTCTTCATCAATTCCCTTAAGGGTTCTACAATCTCTGTGAAGCCTTCCACAAACTTTGAACAATATTCCGCTAAGCCAAGGAAGGATTTCAACTGATCCTTAGTCATGGGAACAGGAGCATTCTTTACTGCAGAGACAATACTTTTTTGGTTTAATTCCATCCTTAGATATCTCATGTCCCAAATAGGTCACACAATTTTTTTTATTTGACATTTTTCTTTCTTAATTGTCAGCCCATTCTCTTCCATTCTTCTCAACACCTCACTCAAAACCTCATCATGATGCGTACCATCTTTCCCTACGATTAACACATCATCTTGAAAACAAAGAACATTACTTAGCCCCTCAAAAATTCCTTGCATTACTCTCTGGAACACCGCTGAGGCAGACGCCAACCCAAAAGGCATTCTACAGTAACGAAATGCCCCCAGCGGTGTTACAAAAGATGTGAGATGCCTAGACTCTTCGTGTAAATCTACTTGGTGATAAGCAGCCGACATATCGATTACGCTAAAAACATCTCCCCCACCCATTGCAGTCAGCATCTCCGATATGTTAGGTAATGGCTGCCTATTGACCCAAATATTTTTATTCAGGTCGCGTAAGTCTATACATAAACGAATTTTTCCTCCTTCCTTGGGCGCTACCACAATGGGTGCCAACCACTCAGACGCCTCGATCGGTTCTATTATTTTTTGCTCTAGGAGTTTTTAAGTTCCTCATGAAGAGGTTCTCTCATGAGGTGGGGTACACTCCTCACTTTGTGAACCACTGGCTTTGAATTATTTTTTAAAATAATTTTGTGAGAAAAATTTCTAAGTTTTCCCAATTGATCAGAAAACACTTTGGGATCTTTCTCCATCATATTCATTACACACATATCAATGTTGTGCACAACTGAAGTAGTAACAGGTTCAGTGGAATTCGGATTCAAAATGATATTGAGATCTTTTTGATGACGCCAACCTAAAAGGTCAGACCCCTGTTTAGTCAAGTACACACGTCCAAAAACTTTGTTACCATTAAATGAAATAACCATCCATCTCATCCCCACAATATCAATTATTTTTCCACCATACCCAGCTGCTTTAATGTCAGGATTGTCCCATACTAAATGTTCTCCAGTCCATTTCTTGTGAAGCGTTTCTCTAGAGAGTAAAGTATATAGACTTCCCGAATCTACCAACATTTCAATCCCACATTTGTCTAAGTTTATGACACAATGAGGTTTCTCTAACTTATTCGTGCTCTCTCTAGGAACACCATCTAAAGATGAATGTGAATCAAGGTTGACTTGCCTTAATTCTTCACAAACTTCTACACTCAACATCAGTTCACGTACACTTTCACAAGTGTCATGTACTTCTTGCACTCGAGTGAATTGGGTTTTAGTTCTGCAAACCTTAGCAAGATGACCTCTCCTTCCACAAGATCGACAGATGGCATTTCTGCCCATGCACATAGTACTAGAAGCAATATGGCCAGGAGCGCCACAACGGTAACATTTGACTAACCTGGTATCAAATTTGGGTGTCGGGAAAAAGTTCTCCCAGACTCATTAACTTTGTTAGAAGATTGGAAATTCGGGACAGGCTTCACTTTCCTAGTTTCATCAATAACATCATGCACTTCAGGCCCCCTAGGAATATGTTCCTTGCTTGACACAGAAGTATTGCATTTATCCATTTCTTTAATCCACAAATCTGTATGCTCCAACCCCTTAGCAATCTGAATAGCTTCTTCAAGCGAGGGATCTTTAATTAAAAGTTTTTCTCTAACTCTTTTGTTATTGGTACATCTTACGATTTGGTCGCGGATAAGTGAATCAGCTAGTTCTCCAAATTTACATGTTAGTGAAAGACCTCTAAGTGCAGCAACATATGTTGCAATATCTTCATCCACCTTCTGAGTACGACAGAAAAATTTGTGTCTCTCTAAAACAGTATTAATCTTTGTCTTGAAACGAACCTCTAGCATTTGTAATGTCATTTCATAAACATTATTTGGCTGACCATCACCCATTCCCAAAGATATTTCCGGAAGATCTTCATACAGTCATCTCCCTTCAACACCCAAATGATGGAGTAAAATAGCTTGTCTGCGCACTGGGCCGTATTTGTCAGCCCCCGTTGCTAACACATAAGTAATAAATAATTTCTTCCACTCTTTCCACGGAATAGGTGGTTCACCAGGTGTAGCTAGAAAGGTAGGCGGTGCAGATAAACCCTGATCAGTCATATCTACAGATAAATTATGTGAACAATGCAGAAAAACAAAGTGTAACACCGATCCCCTTACGCCAATACACCTTTTCTTAACTGTATGGCTATGGTACCTGTAATAAAATTATTGTTAAGTAAAACAATTAACTAATATAAAAAATTAAAATAATAATGAAAATAATAAAATGGTAATTATTTATTTTCTTGTGTCCAAGTTTGTCATGTATCTTCGTATTGATTGGAAAGCTTTATGAACCAATGCAACCAAACCCGTTCCAAGATGGCCGTTAGAGTAGACAGTCATGTAAAAGAAGTAGATTCAGCCCCAAAGAGTTAAGATGGCCGCCACAATGTGTTGCTTACGTCCGTTTTCTGTAGGAAGTGGGAGACAAATCTTGACGAGGCAATGAGGCAGTGCGCGCGAGTAAGCGCTCGTGAAAATGAAGGAGAAGCACAAGAACAGCACGGGGACAGCACGAGAGTAACGGTCAGTTCCCTCCGTTTTTTTTTCTTTTCTTGTCAATTTCAGAGTCAGCCTCTAGAGGTTGCATGTATCGGCATGTATTGCTTTCATCTGATGGCGATTTTCAACTCCTCCTCTCTCGTAGCAACTAATAGGAATGAAGGATAAATATCCTTATTCCGTTACATATAGCAGAAATTTCAGCTCTCATCTGTAGCGCAGCGCACCAGTACTTCACTCGATCCTCCTCACACGATCGTGTCCTTTCAGCACCTCTTCACCCGATCCTCTTCACACGATCGTGTCCTTTCAGCACTAGTTCAGCGCGACAGCTTTCATTCCATTAGCATTAGTTAATGCTTTAAAGAATGTCACAATTTCACTCATAGCGCTCCATCTCACATTCAGCGCTAGTGAAACAGTATAGAAACCATTTCAGTAAGGTTCCACACTTTCCAGGCTTCACGGAACTTACTGTTGTTGTAGAAATGAAATCCAGGGGTGGAGGTGAATAGTAGACTGCCCCCTGCGCAGTATGGGTTCTCCAACTCGTCGCCAATGTAAAGATGATGTCCAGTAAGATTAAGTTCAAGTAGGTCTTTATTCAGAGATAAAGAAAACACCTCCAGCTTGCACTTCGGCTTCACAGCTCTAACCACCCTTAACATTTGAAACCTAACGTTCCAGCCAGCAGATGGTTCTACATTCCGTTTCAAAGGGAGTACATCTCTACAGAACCCTATTGAGAAGCCTCCTGTGCTGGGTGTTTTCCTTCGCCCCATCTTCTGAAATCATTTGGCGCCCTTTTCTTCAATACTACTGGTATGCCATTTGAGAGCACATACAAAAAATGTCTTCTTTCTTCTTTCCTTTAGAAAAATTGCTTCTTTTCTTCATCTTTTGGGAGCTGTTTCTTTCTCAAACCCACTTGTTTGTTATTTGTTATTCACTAGGTTGGTGTTTTTTCACGCTGGTATCCACATCTTGTTCCCTATTATGTTTTTCGGTCTTTATTTTTTATTTTTCTATTTTCATCTTATGGGTTTGGTGCCTTTAATGATTCTTTTTATGGATTTTTAAATTATATGCCTCTGTTATGTCACTTTTATGTTTTTGAATTTTTAGATGTTAGCACGCTATTCCAGTTGTTTTATTAATTATATAGATGATATATGGGTTGTCTGGAGCTTATCAAGGATCTATTTTTGAATTAATTAAAAATATTGTTTGGATGACAAAATATATGTTTTTTTGAAAAATATGTTTTTTCTTCTTATATTTATAGGGTTTTTGTCCCACCCCTCATTGTTCATCTCCGCCCTGATGAAGGTGTAGTCCCGGCTGGGGCAACACACCGAAACGCGCGTTGGCGTTTTTCGTGTGGGGGTCGCTGGATTACTTTCACCCCTACCCCCTGATGACTTTTTTCCATTCTGTTAATTGACCATCTTGTGGCTGTTTTGTACAATTTTTATGTTAGATTGTTTTTGGAATTTGTGTGAATGATGTGTGAGTTTTTGATGAATTATGGGAATGTATGACGCTTGAGTGGTTTGGTTGTAGTAGGTGTGTGGGACCTAAACTTCTTGATTGATTTTTTTATTTTTTATTTATTGACTATCATATGCCGTGTCAAGTATATTCTTTGTATTTATGAATTGTTGAAATGATTATGTAATCAATAAAATTATTATGTATTTTTATTAAATTTGATGTGATTATTTTCTTTTTTCCTTGATCTGCTCCAGAGACAGTAGAGTAATTCTAGGACCCTTCCTTAGGGCCTTGTTTGCATTAGTTAGGGCAGGTATTTGCTTTTGAAATTGGTGTTCCTTATTTCCCCTGTTTGCCTGCCTTCATTCTGTCAGGGGTCCCCCTTCTTTTCAGTTTTCGCTATCTTTATCAGAGCCATATTCCGAGGAGCCGTTTGCAGGGCTTTCTTAAGTTCCCTTTGCGCCCTTGAACACTCAGCATTAAACCACCTGATTTCAGTTGAGTCCCGTTTCCTAATTGGCTTATTTAATTTTTTGGCCACATCTACACAAATTGATTCAAAAGACTGTATAACTATGTATGGGGGGGAATCAAAGGTTAGGCAAGTCATAAATTTACTTTGGTTTTCTTTAAGAATGGCCTCCTCAAATTGCTTTGAGTCTATTGAATTCCATTTGAGCCTTACCCCTTGGTTGTGGTTGTACTTTAACGGGCACTCATCCCCCCTAGCTTTCTGTGCTGTGACATACATAGAAAGAATAAGGGGATTATGGTCACTGACGGGATGTGGTTCAACTGCAAAACTATCTACAAGCCAGGTGTATTTGCTAGTAATTAGCATAAAGTCAATTATACTCACACTACCTCCCCCCTGGTAGGTTGGGAACTGGACAGAGGGATTACTATCCAAAGAGTTCAACATACAAAGATCGTTTACCAAAATAATAGTGTTCAATGCGCCGCCCTGTGGTGTATGCTTAAAATGCGGCACAGATTCGTTTTCCATGTCAACTACACCTCATACTTTGTGTGAGGTATATTGGCAAGTGATACAGTTAAAATCCCCGCCCAGATGATACACAGGGGTTGAAATTTTGCAGCCACATTATCAATCTCCTCTTTGAGTGTGTTAATGACCTCAGTATTATTTGGATCGAAAATATTGTAGTACCAATTGATTAATAAAATTATAGTATCAGTTAAATTAAAAATTAAAATAAACTGGTACCAATGGGAATTTATTATATTCTCTATCTTTATCGAGTCATACTTAAGTGAAATGAAAGTCACTAAACCTCCCTTAGCTCTCCCTGCAGCTGATGGATTTGCATGAGTATTTAATGAGCAATATCCATCTATAGTGACATCAACCCGGCTCCAGGTTTCCTGAAGACAGATAATGTCAGATGTCTTCACATATTGCAGCCAAGCCTCGTCTGTTAGTTTTGAAGAAATACCCGCAATATTCCATGATGTAAGCCTAAAAGGCTGTTTATCAGAATTCTGAGCTCTGAGAACCTCATAATCGCTATCAATATCATTAAAGTTCAGGGCCCTGGTTCCCTCTTCAAAGTTATTATTGACAATTGTATCATCCATATCAGTTTTTGAATCCATCCCCATAGTTCCTATATACTCAATATTCGAATACTAGGGGTACTGTAGTCTGTTATCATGACAGTTTATAGATGGTTTAACCACTGTACAGTCTGATTCCCCAGTAACAGTCTCTAAGGTACTAACCGGTATAGCAGTTTCCCCTGTATTGTTCCGGGCTGGGGTCAGTCAATCTATTTCTGCGAGATCGCTCAATACCTCATAATGGTTGGGATGGTCCAGGGAGGAGGAGGGAGATGCTGTGTTGCCCCTCCCAGATTTACCCTCTTCCACAATATTCCATCCAGCTCCTGGTGGCTGGTAAAAGAACCCCAAGGGCAAGACAGACATCCCCATCACACCCTCAAAGCAGTTATCCATCATATTTAGTATGGTCCTAACTAACCCTGGAGATCCAAAAGTCAAAACAATACAATCTCCCCGAAATGATTTGTTAGATTTCCCCACCCATCCTATGCGGCGGGCCATTTTGAATTCAGAAAATAAATGCTTATTATTAATACCCGTCCTAGTACTCAAAAAGTGAAGCGATTTATTCCTCAGTGTTGACCAATGCTCAATGTCTCCAGACGATAGTATTGGAACATTGGCCAACACCACAGTATAAGGTGTTGCCTCTGGAGGTAAATGTAAATTGGGGTGCGGGGGCTAAAAGGTCTTTGGCCAGAGAACTGCCCCTCTATAGCTCCTACATTTCGGGGTCCGTCTGCTAGATTAATGCCAGACTTGTTTTTTGAAATATTTCTTGATGTATTTGCGGTCTGGCCTTGCTTATGGGTCAACCCTTCTGTCCGACGTGATATATCAGTGCCATTTATAGGGTGATGTACGACCCTTGAGTGAGAGGGGTCAGCCTGGCTCGCTGGTCTAGGGGCCGGTTCAGAGTGTTGCGTGTTGCCATTCTTAACAATACCCCCGGCCACATTTTGCCCACCGACTACAGAAGATACAGAGGTGCTAAACACAGGTTTTACCAAACTGTTGATCCTACCCTCGATATCAATTAACTTTTTTAATATAGGATCTAAATGGGCTGAGATTACAAGTTCCAATTTTTTCATAAAAGAGTCTTCCATCTCTTGAGTAGGAGGAGCATCCAACGTTGCAGCATTATCCAGTACTTGAAAAGCCCCTTGGTTGCAGTCTAACTCAAGAGATTTGCTCCTGGGACCTGGAGGCTTAGAAAATGAAAAACTCTGTTTGCTTTGTTTTTTTGATTTGTTCGGAGCATGCCCCTTTCTTTTTTGGGGGGAGGTGCATTACTGGTTCCATGGTTAATTTTTGCTTTTTGACCTCGTGTGACAACACTCGGTCTCAATGGAGTGTCAGTTTTTTCAATTTCAGCCGAATCGTCAATATTTTCAGATCCCGGTGAATGTATGGTAACAATTCATGAAGGACCCATTTCCAGGTTAGATTGTGTCGCAGAGGTGACAAGGGCAATAGGAGTAACAGGGGCAATTCGTTGTTGAAAATGTTGTGGGTCCATGGACAATCTGCGTTCTGTCAGCTCGATTTCATGGATGAGGGCAGACTCAGCCCTCAACAGAAAGGTGTCCAGTGTCCCAACTACCCCTTGCCCATTTCCAGATTTGGGTCTATTCATCATATGTGAGCCTTGACCCTACTATATCAATATGTCAATATGAGCAGTATAAACAGAGTCAAAGTCCATACCACAGTACCACAATAGGATGTCACAATACCTTCTGGAAGGATGTTAGGGCCAGATGTTAATAGCGTGGCCCAGCCCAGCCTCTGTCGGACTATGACGGGCTAAGACGGGACTGCGTTCTGCTTTTTATGGCGTCTCCGCCCCACCAGGGGCCGGGAAGAAAGTGCAGGCGTGCTTAGGGGTCCAGGGACAGCAGCAAAATCAAAGTGCTGGTGCTCGCGGTCTCCCTTCCAACTCTATTGTGGTAGCATTAACTAAATTGGGAGAAATTCACGAGGAGTATTTGTGATGAATAAATTAGGAGGCGGACCTAGCTCTGTACTAGCCCCAGCAAGGTAGCACTGGTTAGCAATAGGTTGGTCTCCCAAATATCTCCCTGGGATGCTTCTCCAGGTCAGTCTATATGACTGAGAGGTGAGACAGGGCCATTGGTACTAGCTGGAACTTGAGGCCTAGTATACTTGAACTGTATATTGGAATTATCTGGTGGGTTAGTTCTATGATCTAGGTCGACCAGATTGTCAGCCAGATTAGTGGAAGCTAAAGCTAAGTCAAGAATGTCTAAACCAGAAGGAGAACAGCCTGATCTTTTGACACTAATAATGTCATCCCGTATAACACAGAGTGACACCCCCGAACATGATGAATCCAATTGATCATCTTGTTTTTTAAGAGAGATTAAAAAACAAGAGGATTTATTATTACCAGCCCAAAGGTACCAGAGATGACAGATCTGTTCCCTCTCAATCAGGAATTATAACTTATTAGATGTAATAAGAAATATCCAATGTTAACCTATGAGAGGGGTAGGCCTCACTTTAGTGAAAAACTAATTTGGGAGTTTTTCACTACCATGACATGTAAAACTTAAATGTATATGTTCTGTCTTTTAATTACACAGCACCCTTCCCTGTGGGCTACCTAGGTCCTACCTTAGGGGTGACCTATATGTAATAAAATGGGAGTTTAAGGCTTAGCAAGGGGTTTTAAATGCCAAGTCAACATGGCAGTATAAACTACACGCACAGGATCTGTAGTGACATGCCTGAGACATGTTTTAAAGGGCTACTTGAGTGGGTGGCATAATCAGTGCTGTGGGCCCACTAGTAGCATTTAATTTACAGGCCCTGGACATCTATAATGAACTTTACTAGGGACTTATAAGTAAATTAAATATGCCAATTGTTACTATGTTTAGTAAGAAAGTGCATGGACTTTAGCACAGGTTATCAGTGGTAAAGTGCCCAGAGTCCTAAGGCCAACAAAAACAGATCAGCAAAAAGTGAGGCAAACAGGCAAAAGGTTTGGGGGACGATACCCTAAGGCTGACAGGTCTAACACGTCCCCCCCAGCTGAAAGTGGGAAGAACTACCCAACCTCTTGGGAGTTCTCATCACTAAGGTGGAAGAACCTAGAGATACCATCATCATTGGTGTGGTCTGCCCCAGGTCTGTGTTCCATCATAATGTCTATTCCCTGTAGGAAGATGGACCACCTCAGCAACTTTAGATTCTCACCCGTCATTTGCATTAGCCACCTGAGGGACCTATGGTGTGTCTGAATCCGGAAGCGAGTCCCAAATAGGTATGTTCTCAACTTCTTCAATACTGAGACCACAGCAAAGGCTTCCCTTTCAATAGAACCTTGCATCTGTTCCCTGGAAAGTAACCTCCTAGAGATGAAAGCTACAGGCTGGTCTAGGCCCTCTTCATTAAGTTGTGAAAGTACTGGCCCTATGCCATGCTCTGAGGAATCAGTTAGAACAATGAATTACCCGGAAAAGTCAGGGACCTTGACACAGGGGCTATGCACTTTGTCTGCTTTTGGGAGTGAAATGCTTTTTGGCATGCCTCTATCCAAATCACATTCCTGGGTTGTTTCTTTGAAGTCAGCTCTGTCAAGGCGGCAACAATTGGGCCATATCCCTTGACAAACCTCCTGGAATAGCTTGTGAGGCCTAAGAAGGCTATCAAATCTGTTTGAGTCTTTGGGGCTCCCAGGCCATGATGGTTTCTATCTTGGCCTGGAGGGGCTGCACCTTATTCCCGCCAACAAGGAGTCCCAAGTACAAAACATGCCCCTGCCCTATCTGGCACTTACTGGTCTTGATAGTCAGGCCTGCATCTCGCAGAGCCTGAAGCACTTCCTGGAGGTGAAAGAGGTGGTCCTTCCAGCTGTTACTGAAGACATATGTCATCTAAGTGAGCAGCACTGAAGGCCTCCATACCAGCCAAAACCTGGTTCACCAGCCTCTGGAAGGTGGCAAGGGCATTCTTGAGTCCAAAGGGGAATCACCCTAAATTGATATTGGCCCTCTGGAATGGAGAAGGCTGGCCACTCATTGGCTCCTGCAGTTAGGGCAATCTACCAGTATCCTGAAGTAAGGTCAAAAGTACTCAGGAACTAGGCAGCCCCTTGTCCGTCAATCAGCTCATCCACCCAGGGAGGGAATGAGCATCAGTCTTGGTGACTGAATTGAGCCCTCTGTATTCTATGCAGAACCTGAGTTCTGGTATAGTGCTGGGAGGGCAGCTTCTGGTACCAGCACAACAGAGCTCCTAGGCTACTGGAGGGTTAAATCACCCCAAACTCCAGCATTTTGGAAGGCTCATCCTTAATGTTGGCCCTCAAGTTGTCCAACAGCCTATTGATTTTGTTCTGTACAGGGAACCTGTCTCCTGTATCAGTGTCATGGGTACATAAGTGTGTTACCTCAGGAGTGAGGGAAAACAGAGAGAAGAATTGTCCCAGCAAATGGCGACAATGACTCTTCTGTTCTAAAGTTAGGGTTGGGGAAGGGTTTACACCTTACACTGACCCATGATTCTCTTTTAAGGCTAGGAGGTTAAGAAGTGGTTTACTCTCCTCTTCCTCCCGGCCATCTGTCACCAACAGCATGGTGACCTCAGACCTCTCAAAGTGGGGTTTGGGACAGTTGAGGTAGGGGGCAACTTAGGGGCTGTCTGGGGGTCTTGAGGTAAACCAGGAAGGTGGCCTCCTCCTTCCTCTTAACAATCTCACAGCGACCAGTCCAACAGTCTTGGATAGGCCCTGGGCTCCATCACTCGCACTTTCTGCCCAGCCTGAAATTCCACAGTGGTAGCCTTCTGGTCGTACCACTGCTTCATCACCTTCTGGCAGGCCTCTAAGTTGTCAGAAGCTTGCTTCCACAACTTGGCCATCTGGCTCCTGAAGGCCAGCATGTAGCTAACTACTGCTCCCACATTTCCTTTACCAGACTGAGAGGTCCCCTTACAGGATGTTCATACAGAAGCTCAAAGGGGATAAAGCCAGCCCCCTTCTGTGATACATCTCTATAATCAAAGAGTAGGCATGGCAAGAGAACGTTCTACTTACCCTTCAGGTAGGCTTCTGGTCATGCCTTTGATGGGCTTGTTGAAGCTTTCAACAAGCCTATTGGTTTGTGGATGGTAGGGGGTGGAGAATTATAAGTAACTCCACAATCCTTCCAGATTGACTGCATATAAGCAGACATGAAGTTGATGCCCCTGTTAGACACTGCTTTCTTGGGGAAAACTGCTAGGGTACAAATCTCCATCGGGGTCCTAGCCACTGCAGGTGCAGTTGTGGACCTCAGAGGTATAGCCTCTGGGTATCTTGAGGCATGATCCACCAGAACCAGGATAAACATGTAACCAAAGGTGGTCTGGGGATCCATGAGCCCTACAATGTTGATACCCACCCTCTCAAAGGGGGTGCTAACGACAAGTAAGGGAGACAGGGGAGCTTTCAGCTTCAGCCCTGTCTTCCCGCTGGCCGGGCAGGTCAAGCAAGTCCTACAGAACGTGTCTGAGGAAACCTTTTTCCGGGCCTAATAGAAGTGGGGGGCAAGCCTGGCAAAGGTCTTGTCCTTACCCATATGTGCAGCCAGGGGTATCTCATGAGCCAGTCCTATTAGGAAGACCCTGTAACATTGGAGAACTACCAGTGCCCTTGTCGCTTATTTTATTTATTTATTTGAGGTTTTATAGAGTGTGAACGTGATCCGTTAGGGTATCAGAGCGCTTTACATGGATAACCCGTTGTGTACTGGTTTGGCAAGGGCAACACACATAGATAGGGATAGAGGGATTGACTACATTAGGACAAAACCCAGGGTTATATACAATAATCAATACAATACAATAATCAGCAGAGCGACATGTCAGCAATATATAGAGAAAACCAGCAAATATATATGAAGGGAGATATGACAGCAAAAGGCAGAGAGAACCAGCAATACATTTGAAGGAGTAAGAAATCAGTACAAGGAAAGGGCAACCAAGCAGAACAGGAAATTTTGCATAGGAACAAAAGCAATGACACAAGGCGGTATGCACGACAAAAGAGAGTTATGGGAGGAATTTGCTCATTAGGAAGGTTTTAGCTTCCTTTTAAAGATTGACAGAGAAGGTATTCTTCTGATGGAGGACGGTAGCGAGTTCCATATTCGTGGTGCAGCCCCAGAGAAGGCACGGTTATACGTTTTTTCCTTACGGAAGCGGGGTGGCTGGAACACACGGTCTCTGGCGGACCGGGAGTTTCTAATTCCCCCAGATACCACGATTTTCTGGGCGAGATATGCGGGGGAGTTCGTGTATAGTGCTTTGTGCATGATACAGGCCAGTTTGAGCTGGATTCTGGCTTCAAAAGGAAGCCAGTTGAGGGTGGTGAGATGTGGTCAAATTTTTTTGAGCCTGATAAGAGTCTAGCTGCTGCGTTGAGGCAAGCTTTCAGGGGGGCCGTGGAGGTCTTTGGAAGGCCAGATAGGGTTGAGCAGCCGTATTCAATTCTGGAGATAACTAACACCTGAACTGCAGTTTTTAGGCCCTCAGCTTCAAGGAAGGGTTTTAGTTTTCTCTAATAGCTCAGGTGGAACCTGGCAGTTTAGGCCATCGAGTTGATTTGTTCACGCATAATTAGGTTGCTGTCCAAGGTTATACCGAGAGATTTGGCAGAATCCACTATGGTCGGTGTGCAGTTAAGTGCTGTGATCAAGTTAGTCCATTCCAGGATGTCATTGGTGTTTTTAGGGGGGGAGATGAGAAGGAACTAAATTTTTTGGGCATTCAGTTTGAGCTGGTTTTTGGTGAACCATTAAACAGTCAGTTTCAGGGCGTCATTCAGATAGGTAATCTCCAATACGGATGAGATTTTGATGTAGATCTGAGTATCATTGGCATACATATGAAAGGAGATGTTGGCAGTGCATAGTATTTCAGCTAACGGTTCAAGGTAGAGATTGAAGAGGGTAGGGGACAGAGTAGAGCCTTGAGGGACACCGAATGTTATCGGGGAAGGAGCAGATAGGTTACTGTTGACTAAGAATCTCTGGGAGTGGTTCCAGAGGAAGGAACCAAATCATTTGATGACAGTACCTTATAAACCCATCCTGTGTTTGAGGCGTTCAAGTAGTTTCTCATGGTTGACTGTGTCGAATGCCGAAGATAGAACCAGTAGCATCAAGAGACAGGTTTTGCCTAGGTCAAGAGCTTGGAGAGCGTCATCTACAATGTGAAGAATAGTGGTTTCAGTGCTATGCCCAGGCCTGAAACCAGATTGGAATTCGTCAAGCAAGTTGAATTTAGCAATATGTTGGCTCAGTTGAAGCTGCACACATTTCTACAGCACTTTCGCAAGAAGAGGAATATTGGAAATTGGTCTGAAGCTGTCTGGAATTGCAGGATTCAGAGTGGGTTTTTTTAGGATGGGGATGACCTGCCCGGTTTTCAGGGAGTCAGATATGGACCCTTGAAGAAGGGAGGCATTGATAATTGTAGTCCAAATGGGAATGATGAATGGGGAGGTCGCTGCCAAGTAGTTTGAGGGGAGAGGATCGTTGAAGTGGGTATTCGGTTTTAAGGAGAATAGACCTTTCGAGATGGAGTGGTCATCATATAGTTCGAAGTTGGACCAGTGAGCTTGATTTTTGGGTGTTGCCTGGGGGGGAAGAGAGGAGAGATGGGTCCCGGTAAGAAGAGGTGGGAAGTTAGAGGCGGAATTAAGTTCATTTCCTAGATAGTTAATTTTGGCTGTAAAGAAGGAGGAGAACTCCTCACAGGTTATTAGGGATTTTGTAGTTTCTTTGGATGAATTAGCTAGTTTGTTTGATTGGTGTTTGACTATTTTAAAGAGCTTGCGGGGTCTGTTCTAAGCGTTTTCCAGTTCTGGTCTGAAGAACTCTTTTTTGGATTTGAGGATGTTCCTGTTGTAAGTATTTCTGGACTGATGGAGAATTTTCAGTTGGGAGGCTGAAGGGTGCTGTCTCCAGTTTCTTTCTGTAAGTCGGAGAGCTCTCCTTTTGTTATTGAGGGATCTGCTGAACCAGGGGTTTTGTCTTTGATTTGGGACCTTTTGAGCTTTAACGGGACCAGATCATCAATTATGTTGGACATAGTCAAGTTGTAGTGCTCTGTGAGGTCGTTGATCTTAGATAGATTTGGGGGGGTGTAGGTCGTTCTCGCAGTGAGCAGTCAGCTTCTAGAGGTCGAGGCTCTTAGTGTCTCTGAGCCAGCGTTTCGGTTTCACAGGTTGCCCTGGCCTTGTCATGCGGTAGTCAGGTATTAGGAAGGTGATGGCATGGTGGTCTCACCAGTCGCACGGATCTATTGAATTAAGCCTGACCCCAATGCCTTTGCGATGATCCAATCCAGTGTGGAGCCTTTCGTGTGGGTTGGAAGTGTGCAGGCTTGAGTGAGTGATTGGTCAGCGAGGAAGACTTAGATGGCGTTGACCTGGGAGTCATTGGGGTCATTCCAGTGCAGATTAAAGTCACCGAGGAAAATGTCATTGGAGTGGGGGGAAGCCTTAGCAGTAATGATTTCCATGAGGAGGTCAATGAATGTGTCGTTTTTGCCTGGGGGGTGGTAGAAGATGTCCAGTTTGCATAACTGAGTAGTGTTATTACAAATGGAGAGAGCAAGATATTTGCAAGAGTCTTTGGGGTCTGTATGGGGTTCTGTGACGAGGAGGTCTGAGCAGTAGATGCATGCAATGCCTCCCCCTTTTTTATTTGTCTATCAAGCCTAACGATATTGTAATTTGGCGGGACCAGTAAATCAAGGTAAGGAGATGAAGATTCATTGAGCCAAGACTAGGTTAGGATAGGTACATCAGTTTTATGTCTCAGGATGAGGGCGGCGATGTCGGAGGCATGCTTCGCAGCTGAATGGCAGTTAAGTAGGAGGCCAGAGAGTGGAGCATCGGGGCAAGTGTTGTAAGTAGGGGATGATAGGGGTACTTGTGTTAAGTTGTTGTTGTTTACCCCTCTATTACGGAGAGATGATGATCTATTGGTGTTGATTGAGACAGTGGGAATCAAGTAATCGACTTTCTTGTCAGGAGGACAAGGGGCGTCAGGGGAGGTCTTTTAGGATGAGAGGAGGGCTAGAGTTTCCTCCTCCGAGAGGTAGTTGGGATGTTTGAGAGGGCGACGGTGTCTGCTGGCCAGCGGCATGGGTTGGAGGGAAGGCATGGTGAGCGGGGGAAGGACTGAGTTAAGGGAGGGCTTGAGGGTGGCAATAGAGTGTTCAGTGAGGAGAAAGATGTTCTTCAAATCTGATATGGATTTCTGGATTCTCTGAACTATGTTGGATGCTCTAGTGTTCAGGGTTTCAAAGTCCATAGGTGAAGGTTGTACTTGCGGACAGGGGACCTGAGGGTCAGGACAGGTTCTGGCAGCATGAGTGGGAAGCCAGGCGGGGGAGCTCGACCACCCTAAGGCTTGGTTACTGAGAGTAGGGGAGAGAGGAGGGTTAGGCAAGCTCAGTGGGGTGGTTACGGGACTGTTGAGGTGAAAGTTAGGTGAGCTGAAGGTGAGGTGTGTGTTAGTTACTAAGCAAGAAGGCGAGGATAGGAAGCGGGGCGGCAGCGTTGTCTTATTGAAAGATGCTGGAGGTTGGGGGGGAGTGGAGGGAAGTTCTCTAACAGCACTAGGGGAGATACAATCCCAGGATTTGATCTGATGGGGAACCCATTGGGGAGAGTTGAGCCAACCCGACTTATGGGAGGGAGTGAGGGGTGAAAGGGGGAGTTAAAGCAACATTGGTAGTTTTAGCTGGGAGGCCCTTACCCTTGGACTTAGAGCTGAATGAACCGGCACTGCGACAGGAGTCAGGAGGCGACGGCAGGCCCAGGGGGTGCATAGAGGAATGATGTACTTGTTTTTTGAGGATGGAGAAGAAGTCAGCGAATTTATTGAGATCAAAGTCTGGTGCTTGGATCAAAACAATGCCAATTTTGTATAAGGTAATGGTAAGGTCAGCTTTGAGATTTTGGGAAGGCACGATCGTGAGTTTGGCACCATAAGGAATGTTCCTGGATTCATGTATGCTAAGTAGGTTAAATATGGTAGTGCGCCATAGTGCTGTTTTTCTAGTATAGAAAATAAGGTCATTGGTAATGATGCCCCAGTCGGCGTTGAAGTACAGGTCAGAGATCAGGGTCTCAGGGTGTCTTCTCAGGAGGGAATGTTTGAAGGATTTAGCAGCGGACCTGGAGAGGTTGGGAGGGTAAGCGATGGTGAAAGAGTTGCCCCCTGCTGCAATCAGGTCAGACCCAGCCATCATGGGAGGATGGGCTGGTAGGCTGCAGGGGAGGGCCAATCGTTGCCGATGCAATGGGCAATACCTAATCAGGGAGCGGGCAGTACAGGGAGAGGATCCGAGCGCAGGCAAGGCAACCCAGGAGGGTGTTCCCGAGCTAAGCTCACCAGGGAGGGGCTAGTAGGAGTTCCTGGGACGGTGCAGAGGGATGCTAGTTGGGGCCTCTGGACGACTCAGGCAGGGAAAGGAAGGCACTCACAGTCACAACCCAAGGCGCGGTAGAAGGCGGTAGGGAGCAGGTCACGATACAGGTGGAGGCATCAGGAGTCATGGCATTTACTTAGCAGGATGTAGAGTACCAAAACCAGTTATCCTAAGATCAAACGGACATAGCAACATCCCCCAGGTGCTGCCTCGGTATGTAGGAGGCAGAGATACGGCCTCGTTCAGGGGCTGAAGGAGGGGGCTGCAGCTAAAGAAAATAGATGTAGCCGGTAAAACCCAGAGCCAACAAAGAAAGATTTCACTGAGGTGTTGCCTCAGCTTGTGGGATGCAGAGATCTGACCACGCTCAGGGCTGAGGGAGGGGGTGAAAAAATATATGTTGCTCTATGCACAGTTGCCTTAGGCTCACTATACAGAAGGCCATCCTCCCAGTAAATGTGGTGATTACCAGAGTCATCCTCAGCTGCCTGGGTTTTGGCTTGTTGCCTCATGCTCTCCAGGGTTGGGCACTCTTTCTCTGCCTTGTAGAGCTTCTCCCCTGCTACTTGCCATCCAGCAAGTTAAGGTAGGTCACCAGAAGAAGCCTCAGTGGGCTATGGGGCTATGGAGAAACCTCATCTGGTGCCCAATCCTCCTCAGGTTTCCTACACCCCTGACCCTTCCCTCTTTTGGCAACTGTTTGGGCCATTGTTCCATGCTCCAGACTTACTGGACTCCCTTTCTGGGCAGCCATGGGCCTGTTGATAGCACACACCCACTGAGGCAACCCCAACATTTCCAGGTGTGACCTGAGCTCCACTTCCTCCCAGGTAGTGTGCTCCAGGTCATTGCCTAACAAACAATCCACAGGCATGGCAGGGCTCACTGCAAATTTCAGAAGACCTGAGGACCCCTCCCCCACTCAAATGGAACAAGGGTCACTGGATAGTGACCTTCGTGGTTGTCAGCAATTACAACCTGGTATGTATTGGGTAAAATATGCCATGGGGCCACCATAGTCATACTGGCAACTGTGTCCCCCACATAACTGGGTACCAAATCTTTTGGGATGAGGACCTTCCCTTCTCCAGCGGACACTGCAGGTACGCTGTCACCACTACTGCTCGACTCCACTTGCATGGCTTTGACATCCAGCTGCCTGAGGCTTAGCTCATGGTCCATCTTCCTTTGCTCTGCCTCCATGGCCAGCTTCTTTTCCTCCATGGCTTCCTCTTTCTCCATCAAAGCTTTCTCCTTTTCTATCAACGTTTTCTCTCTCTCTCCATCTTTAATTTAGCCAGCTCCAACTTGAGCTTTCTCTCCTCCCTCCTGTACTCCAGCTCCTCTGGAGTCAGGCCTCTGGATGACACACTGCTCCCAGGCCGAGTTTAATATCCAATTCTCGAATGATGTTGCCCCCCGCTCCACAGGTAGCAGTCCAAGGACCTCCTCTGGGTCCTGGTCCAATCCCTCCTCATCATCCAGCTCCTCCTTTTCCTCATTGTCTGTGGGGGCCTAATGGGCCTCTGTCCATGCCCTTAAAGCCTTCTTGAGCTCTGCCTTCTTGATGGTCCAGGCAACCTCTTATCCTGGCAAAACATCTTGATCTGAGACACTTTGTAGCTCCCCAGGTTGGCCAGCTCAAACTCCATCTTTGCAGAAAAATTCACAGATTCAGCAGGCAGGTTGAGGGAAGATAAATTTGGAAAAATATTTTAAAAATGTAAATCCGGGAGAATAGAAAAATGAAAAATGCCAATCAGGGACAATTTACTCAAATTTTCTCAAATTGGTCTCAGGTATGGATTGGTGGCATACACCATATTACTGTAAGGTACTGCACAAACACAATTTGTATCCCACCACTGCCAGCAATGTTAGAAATTGGGGGGCTTATTTACAAGGCCCTTGCACCACTTTTGCGTCATTTTTAACATGGGAAAAGTGACGCAAAAGTGGCGCAAGGGGCTTGTAAATCTGCCCCTGGGTTTCTGGTTGGCAGAGGTATGCACCCTGTCCAAGCAGGAACCACAATCCTAATCAGGGTAAGTTAGGTATACACCCTAAATTAACATGTGTGCACCCTCTGTTAGCTTGGCACAGAGCAGTCAGGCTTAACTTAAGAGGCAATGTGTAAAGAATGTCTGCAACACTTAAAACAGTAAAACAGTGAAAACACTAAACAGAAATATACTACTGCTGGTTAGAAAAATAAAGCTTAATTTATTGAACAAAACAAACCAAAATGACAAACATCCCATAAGGACAACCAGAGTTATGAATTTTGAAATATAGTGCTTAAAAGCATAAGGCGTAATCTGGGGATATCTGGTCACACTAGACCATGTCAAATTGGAAAGTTCATGCCAATCATGATGGAGCACGGGTTGGATACAGGGACCAGCCTTGTCCTGCTGAAAACAGTACCTTGGTTCGGGGTTGCGTCGACATCAAGAGCGAGATGTGAGGAGCAGCTGGAGGTGATGCGTCTGTGTTGATCCTAAGGATGTAGGCGATGTGTTGGTTCCGAGCCACGTAAGTCAGAAATTCGTATCGATGAACCCCACTGATGTAGGTGATGCAGGTTGTCGAACCGCTCAGCCAGCGATGTGATGTTCTTGATCCTGGTAGCAGCAATGAATCATTGGCGTTGAGGGAGATATCTGCCGATTCTGAGCCGCACAATGATGACGATGCGCGGATTTTTGAAGTTGCAGCACTTTAAACCCACTTCAAGGGCACAGTACTGGTTTGGCACCACTTGGCAGGGCAAAACTCTCAGTTGTCTGGGTGCAGGTGCTGGTTGTGGAGTGGATTGAAGTCTTTGATATCCCTGAGGCTTCCAACCGGAGGCAAGTAGGCAAGCCCTTTGAGCAACTCTGAGTTCAAGTGGTGTAGGTGTGGACCTTATCACCCAGGCATGGAGGGCAGCAGGCAACAGGCAGGTCAGCACAGCAGAGAAGCAGTTCTTCCAGAGCAGCAGTCCGGTAGAGTCGCAGTCCTTCAGCTGCACAGCAGTCCTTCCAGGCAGAATATCCACAGGTCCTGAAGTGTACTGAGTTTGTGGTGTCAGAGGTTCAGTACTTATACCCAGTTGTGCCTTTGAAGAGGGGTAGACACCAAAGCGGGGCTTTGAAGTGCACAGAGGTCCTCCCTTTCCTGCTCTGGCTCCAGACTCACTACAGAGGGTTAAGCAGTCCTTTGAGTGGTAACAGGACACAGCCCATGCAGGTGTAAGTGTGAGGTTGTGCCCAGCCCCTCCCTCCCATCCCACCTAAATTGGCCAATCAGGATGTGGATGGCCCATCAGTAAAACCTAAGCTCCCTTGGTGTGTGGCTGTCTTGAGGGAATCCACAAGCCCCAACTGTCACCCACCAGAGACGTGTATTGGCAACAGGCAGCAGGCACATGGGGCTTCAGAGCAGCTAAGTGCCAACTTTCTAAAAGTGGCATTTTTAAAGTTGCAATCAGAAATCCAACTTTGCCATTAAAGAGGATTTATTATTACAAGTCCATAGGTGCCAAACAGGACCAATCTACTCCCTCACAATCAAGAATTATAACATATTAGATGCAATAAGAAATCCCCAATGTTCACAATAGTGAAAAATTAATTTTTCACTAGCCGGACATGTAAACCGTAAAAGTATATGTTCTGTGTTAGATTTGGGGGTCTCTAGTTGGCAGAGGTATGTACCTTCGTCCAAATAGGGACCCTTGCGTCTAGTCAGGGAAAGTAGGTACACTCCTAAAATAACCCCTGCTCACCCTCTTGGTAGCTTGGCACGAGCAGACAGGCTTAGTTCAGAGGCAGTGTGTAAAGCATTTGTGAACACATACAGTAATCAAGTGACAACACTACAAATGGACACCACACAGGTTATATATTTATAAAAATAGGTATACTTTATATAGATTTATCACAAGACCATAAACGACAAAAATAATCCACAATACTGTTAAGAATGCTTAGTTCTGATCAAAAAGGCTTAATTCAAGGTTCTGTGCGAGTCGGTAGCCTCCTCCGGCTACGGCGATGTTGAGAACAAACAGAGTCTAACAAATCCAGCTGACCGCGTCGAGACGGGCCAACACAGCGTAGACAGACTCGGTCACAGTACCTTTCACTTGAAGCGGCAGGCACGGGCGTGCGAGCCGGATGGCTGTTCGTCGCGGTCGCGATGCACAAATGGAAGCGTTGCAGGACGCGTTGTCCCTCGATGCGGTGCAGGCAGCGGCTCGTTGACGTCGTCGAGACGGAGTCGGTGAGACCAGGGCCGTGCGTTGCAGGGCGAGACGGTGCTTCGATGCGGTGCTGGCAGGTTGCGGTGCGGCGACGGAGCCGGATTCAGGAGCTGGCGTCAATCAGTCCGGACAGCGGTGCGAGTCGGGCGGTGCGTCGCAAAGCGTGCGAGCGGTGCCCAACTCCGGTGCGGTCACAGGACTCGAACTCAGCAGCAGTGACCGTGTCGGTCGGACCAGTTCGATTCGGCGTAGCGAAGCGTTGCAGGTCGCGTTGTCCCTCGATGCGGTGCAGGCAGCGGCTCGTTGACGGAGTCGGTGAGACCAGGGCCGTGCGTTGCAGGGCGAGACGGTGCTTCGATGCGGTGCTTACAGGACACCGAGTCGGTCGTGAGAGTCGGTCACAGCTCCCTACCTCTGTAGCCACTGAAACAGAGTGTCCAGCAGCAATTCACAAAGGGGGTGAAGTCCAATGGTCCTGGGACTTCGGTCAGGGGGCAAGCTCTCTTCCAAGCCCTTGGAGATCCTTCACAAGTTGATGAAAGTCACAGCAAAGCAAAAGTTCCTTTCTCCTTTCTTTGGCAGTCAGGCAAACCACTGCAGGCCAATACCCCAAGCAGCACTTCAGGCTTAGGGATAGTCTCTCCTCAGTTTCTTCTTGGTTCCGCTCCTCAGCAAAGGTTTCTTCTTGTTCCCAAAAGTGATCTAATTTTCCTGGGGTCTGGGTGCCCCTCTTATACCCTGATTCTCTTTGTTCTCTGGAGGCAGAGAGGCCTCTGCCTAGTCCAAAACCAGTTCGGGTCAGTTCTGGAGCACTTTGTTTTTCTGACTCCTTCTTTCCTTTCAGAATGTGGGGCAGAGTGCTCAGCCGCCCGGCAGGAGGTGGAGCCAGCATTGTGGAAGGCAGGCACAGCCCTATTCAGACCCAGGTGCAACCCCTCCCTCCACTCTGGATGCAGATCTTTCTATTCAGCCCTGCGCTGACTCACCCTGTCTCCTGTAGCCACCCCCAGCCCCTGTCACTCAATCTCCAGACAAGGAATACACAACCTAGCAGAGGCAGGCTTGGATAGTTAGGCAAGAAAATACCCCCTTTCTAAAAGTGGTATTTTCAAACACAGAATGTTAAAACCAACTTCACTAAAAGATGTATTTTATCATCCTGAGTTCAGGCATACTAAATTCGTTTTTCTACCATGTTCCCGGGGTTAGTTCTGACTATAAGGTGTAATAGTCAGTCTGCCCCTTCTGGCCTATGGGGAGCAGGTAGCCTTGCAATAGTGAAAAACGAAAATGGCTGTAATTCACTATTAGGACATGCCACACACACCAGGGCATGTCCTACCTTATACTTACAATGCACCCTGCCCTAGGGCCTACTTTAGGGGTGACCAACATGCAGTAAAGGGAAGGTTTAGGGACTGGTAAGTGGGTGTACTCACCAAGTCGACATGGCAGCCCTAGGCTGCACACAGGCTCTGCGATGGCAGGCCTGAGACACATTTTACAAGCCGCTTCTGTGGGTGGCACAACCAGTGTTGCAAGCCCACCAGCGGCATTGGATTTACAAGCCCTGGGCACACTGAGTGCACTGTACTAGGGACTGACAAGTAAACCAATCATCCAATCATGAAGTCACTAATACATATATCAATTAACGATAGGGAGCACTTGCACTTTGGCACTGATTAGCAGCGGCAAAGTGCCCATGAGCATCTAGTCCAGCAAAAACATATCGGCAACAGTGGAGGCATTACGAAAAAATGGAAGGGAGACCCACGCCAAGGATGCCAGGTCTAACACGTGTCCCCTCCAGCTGAAATGTGGGGAGAACTATCCTACCCCTAGGGAGTTCTCATCGCTAAGGCGGAAAAATCTGGACAGTCCATCAGCATTGGCGTGTTCTGTACCAGGGCGGTGTTCCACCGTAAAGTCCATCCCCTGTAGGGAAATGGACCACCTCAACAGCTTTGGATTCTCACCCTCATCTGCATCAACCATCTGAGGGGCCTGTGGTCTGTCTGAACCCGGAAGTGAGTCCCAAACAGGTATGGTCTCAGCTTCTTCAGTGCCCAGACCACAGCAAATGCCTCACGCTCAATAGCACTCCATCTCTGTTCCCGGGGAAGTAACCTCCTACTGAGGAAGGCTACAGGTTGGTCTAGGCCCTCCTCATTGATCTGTGATAGAACAGCCCCTACACCATGCTCTGAAGCGTCCGTCTGAACAATGAACTCATTGGAGAAGTTGGGTGCCTGGAGCACAGGCGCCGTGCACATGGCAGTCTTCAAGGTGTCAAAAGCTTTTTGACAGGCGTCAGTCCAAATCACTTTCCTGGGCTGCTTCTTGAAGTCAGCTCTGTCAAGGGGGCAACAATGCTGCCATACCCCTTGACGAATCTCCGGTAATACCCGGTGAGTCCTAGGAAGGCTCTCACCTCTGTCTGGGTCTTGGGGGCTCCCAAGCCAGAATGGTATCAATTTTCGGTTGGAGGGGCGCCACCTGGCCGCTCCCAACCTGGTGTCCCAAGTACACCACCGAACCCTGCCCAATCTGGCACTTACTCGCCTTGATTGTGAGGCCTGCCCTCCGCAGCGCCATCAACACTTCCCAGAGGTGACACAGATGTTCTTCCCAACTGGAACTGAACACTGCGATGTCATCCAGGTAGGCGGCACTGAAATCCTCCAGTCCAACCAACACCTGGTTGACCAACCTCTGAAAGGTGGCAGGGGCATTCTTCATCCCAAAGGGCATCACCCGGAACTGGTAGTGCCCATCTGGTGTGGAGAATGCTGACCTCTCTTTGCCCCATCAGTCAAGGCGATCTGCCAGTACCCAGACGTTAAGTCAAACGTGCTGAGGTACCGCGCAGCCCCTAACCGATCTATGAGCTCATCAGCTTGGGGGATGGGGTGGGCGTCAGTCCTGGTGACGGAATTGAGTCCCCTGTAGTCCACACAGAACCGGAGTTCTGGGGTGGCACCAGGCGCGGCAGCCTTTGGAACCAAGACCACTGGGCTGGCCCAAGGGCTGTTAGAGGACTCAATTACCCCTAGCGCAAACATCTTGGAGACCTCCTCCTTGATGCAGGCTCTGACCCTGTCAGTCACCCTGTAAGCCTTGTGCTTCACAGGAAGACTGTCCCCAGTGTCCACATCATGGACGCACCAATGAGTGACACTGGGAACCAGGGAGAACAGGTCAGGGAACTGTCCCAACAGTTGGCGACAGTCACCCTGCTGCTCAGGTGTCAGGGAGGTAGAGAGGTTTACTCCCTCCACTGATCCATCTTGCTCTCGGGCTGACAGGAGGTCAGGAAGAGGCTCGGTCTCCTCCTCCATTCCATCATCTGTAGCTAAGAGCATGCCCACTTGGGACCTCTCCAAGTGGGGCTTCAGGCGGTTCACATGCAGGACCCGCAAGGGGTTCCTGGGAGACTGCAAGTCCACCAAATATGTAACTGGACTCTTGCGCTCCACCACCGTAAAAGGGCCGGTCCACCTGTCCTGGAGCGCACAAGGCTCCACAGGGGCCATGACCCACACTTTCTGACCAGGCTGAAGCTCTACCAGAGTGGCATTCTGGTCGTACCACCGCTTCATCTCCTCCTGGCTGGCTTCCAGATTTGCCTCAGCAAGTTCTCTGAAACGCCTAGTCTGGTTCCTGAAGGCCAGCATGTAACTGTATACATCCTGGGGAGGTTTCCTAGGAGATTGCTCCCAGCCTTCCTTGACCAAACTCAGAGGTCCTCGCACCGGGTGTCCATAGAGGAGCTCAAAGGGACTGAACCCTAGAGACTTCTGTGGCACCTCCCGGTATGCAAACAACAGGCATGGTAAGAGGACGTCCCATTTACGCCTCATGGGTTCTTCCAGACCCATAATCATGCCCTTGAGGGTCCGGTTGAATCTCTCAACCAGCCCATTTCCTTGAGGGTGGTAAGGAGTGGTGAACTTGTAAGTTACACCGCACTCCTGCCACAGGGACTTCATGTACTTGGACACGAAGTTGGTACCTCTGTCAGACACCACCTCTTGAGGGAATCCCACACGTGAGAAAATTCCCATCAGTGCCCGTCCCACCACGGGGGCCGTCACTGTCCTCAGAGGGATGGCTTCAGGGTACCGGGTGGCATGGTCCACCAAGACCAGGATAAACCTGTTGCCCATGGCTGTCTTGGGGTCCAGTGGCCCCACAATGTCAATACCCACCCGTTCAAAGGGGTGCTGACCACAGGGAATGGCTGGAGAGGAGCCTTGTGCTTCCTCCCACTCTTTCCACTGGCCTGGCAAGTCTGACATGTCCTGCAGTGAGTGGCGGCACTCCTGCGCATCTGGGGCCAATAGAAATGGGTAACAAGCCTGTCAAAGGTCTTGTCCTGCCCCAGATGTCCTGCTAACGGTACATCATGAGCCAACCCCAGTAGGAAGGCTCGGAAGCGCTGGGGTACCACCAGCACACGGGCTGACCCAGGCTCAGCAACCTTAGGCTCTGTATACAGGAGACCATTCTCCCAGTAAATCCAATGTGATCCAGACTGATCACCTGCTGCCTGGTCTGTGGCCTGTTGCCTCAGACCCACGAGAGAAGGGCATGTGTTCTGCTCCTCGCAGAACTCTTCCCTGGAGGGTCCTCCTTCTTGCTGCCAATGGGTCAGCTCAGGTAGGTCCCCCAGTTCAGCTACCTGTTCCCCTGTAGGCTCCAGGGCATCCCCCTCAGGGTCTGCCTCCTCCTGGACCGTGGGAACCTCGGGGGCCGGTTTCCCGCGCCCCTTGCCTCCTCTCTCTCCGGCAGGCACCTGGGCCTCCCTCTCAGGCTCCAGGTCCTCTTGAACACCTTTAGCTGCCATTGACCGGGTGGTCACACATGCCCAATCAGGCAAGCCCAACATTTCTAAATGCGCACTCCGCTCCACCTTAGCCCAAGGTGAGCTCTCCAAATCGTTCCCTAACAAACAGTCAACAGGCATGGCTGGCCTCACAGCTACTTGAAGAGTACCCGAGACCCCCCACTCAAAGGGAACCTGAGCCACCTTGCAGTGACTCTCTGTGTTGTCAGCGGCAACAACCGGATAGAATGCATCAGGGATAACCTGCTCTTTAGACACCAGGTGACACTTGACAGCTGTCACACTGGCTCCTGTGTCTCTCAGAGCCTCCACCCTATGGCCATTGATGGTCACCCACTGCCTGTATTTCTTAGTGTTCTCAGGCAGCGGGGTACTAGGGACCATCTCAGAGTCTCCCTAATGAGACAAGGGAAAACACTGTGGGATCCCCCACCTTGGGCACCCAACTCCTCCCCCAGGGCTACACTAGCCAACTGCCGGGGGACTGCACTGGTGGGTGCTGGTTTTCCATACAAAGGGCAACGAGGATCGTTTGCCTTGTGGCCAGGGGCGCCACACTTGTAACATACCAGTGGTCCCTGGTGAACAGGGGGCCTGTCGGGGCCACTGGCTTCTTCTCAGGGGGAGGCTGGGAACCTTTCCCTTGGTTCCTTTGGGGTTTACTTTGGGGCCCTTTATGGAACTCCTTCTGTTTACCCTTGTCCCCCCACTCTTCTGCTGGGGACCCTGCCCACCCTTGGCGGAGTCTCCCACGTGACCCTTGTGGACCCGGGTACTCACCCAGCGGTCCGCCTCCTCAGCAAGCTGCCTAGGGTTAGTCAGCTTACTATCAATCAGGTGCTGGCGTAGCTCAGGAAAACAATTACCGGACAAGTGCTCCCAGGCAATCAAATCAAAGAGCGCCTGAAAATCAGTCGCTTTGCTACCCTTTACCCAACCATCCAAGGCTCTGCAAAAGAAGGTCACATATTCAACCCAGGTACTGCTTTCAATCTTACTACAGTTCCTGAACCTTTGCCTATAAAGCTCAGGGGTCAACCCATACCTAGTCATTAAGGCATCCTTCATGTGGCTGTACGAATTATAGACTTCAGAGGGCAAATCCAACAAGGTATCCCGCCCCTCAGTGAGGAACCGTCCCCACAACCCCGCTCCCCAATCCTTCTCAGGGACCCGGTGGGAAGACATGGCTACCTCATAGGCTTTGAACCACTGCCCTATGTCATCATTTTTAAAAACTCCTTCACCACATCTTTGGGAATATACACCCTAGCTTCAACAGTCACAGGCGGTACACTGCCACCAGAGGGAGTAATCTCTAAGCTCTTGGCCTTCAATTCCAACTCCCTCAAAACTTTCTCATGTTCAAACTGCATTTTCTTTTCCTCTAGGGCTAATTTCCTAGTTTGCATTTCGAATTCTAACTGCCCATTCAGCTTGAGCTTAGTCAGCTCCATTTCGTGCATCCTACTCTCTTTCCTGTCCTCCAACTCCTCTGGAGACAGTCCTCTGGCAGAAACACTGCTACCTACTGGGGAAGGTGGTCTTCTAGCCCCTAGACCCAATAGCCCCTCCAGCTGCCCTTCTGCATTCTCAGCCCCCTCCACAGGGGCACTCCTTGATTCGACCCAGGCCCTCAGCGCCTTTTGGAGGTCCTCCTTCCTGGAGATCCCGGTCATGGACACTTTAAACTTTTTGCAGAATTGCTTGAGCTGCTTAAGGGTGTAGCATTCTAGCCTCTCTTCTTCCCAATCACATTCAACAGAGGCTACTGATGCTGGTTTCTCCATAGTGACTGAACTTGGCATTTGCAAAAATAGGAAATCCCAGAAAAATGCTATAAAAGTATGTGGTTGCGTTTTGGTCTGCACTCACTGAGTAGTGTTCACCAATCACTGTACATGAGTCACAAATGCAAGTCCAGAATCCTCACCGCTGACCACCAATGTTAGATTTGGGGGTCTCTAGTTGGCAGAGGTATGTACCTTCGTCCAAATAGGGACCCTTGCGTCTAGTCAGGGAAAGTAGGTACACTCCTAAAATAACCCCTGCTCACCCTCTTGGTAGCTTGGCACGAGCAGACAGGCTTAGTTCAGAGGCAGTGTGTAAAGCATTTGTGAACACATACAGTAATCAAGTGACAACACTACAAATGGACACCACACAGGTTATATATTTATAAAAATAGGTATACTTTATATAGATTTATCACAAGACCATAAACGACAAAAATAATCCACAATACTGTTAAGAATGCTTAGTTCTGATCAAAAAGGCTTAATTCAAGGTTCTGTGCGAGTCGGTAGCCTCCTCCGGCTACGGCGATGTTGAGAACAAACAGAGTCTAACAAATCCAGCTGACCGCGTCGAGACGGGCCAACACAGCGTAGACAGACTCGGTCACAGTACCTTTTACTTGAAGCGGCAGGCACGGGCGTGCGAGCCGGATGGCTGTTCGTCGCGGTCGCGATGCAAAAATGGAAGCGTTGCAGGACGCGTTGTCCCTCGATGCGGTGCAGGCAGCGGCTCGTTGACGTCGTCGAGACGGAGTCGGTGAGACCAGGGCCGTGCGTTGCAGGGCGAGACGGTGCTTCGATGCGGTGCTGGCAGGTTGCGGTGCGGCGACGGAGCCGGATTCAGGAGCTGGCGTCGATCAGTCCGGACAGCGGTGCGAGTCGGGCGGTGCGTCGCAAAGCGTGCGAGCGGTGCCCAACTCCGGTGCGGTCACAGGACTCGAACTCAGCAGCAGTGACCGTGTCGGTCGGACCAGTTCGATTCGGCGTAGCGAAGCGTTGCAGGTCGCATTGTCCCTCGATGCGGTGCAGGCAGCGGCTCGTTGACGGAGTCGGTGAGACCAGGGCCGTGCGTTGCAGGGCGAGACGGTGCTTCGATGCGGTGCTTACAGGACACCGAGTCGGTCGTGAGAGTCGGTCACAGCTCCCTACCTCTGTAGCCACTGAAACAGAGTGTCCAGCAGCAATTCACAAAGGGGGTGAAGTCCAATGGTCCTGGGACTTCGGTCAGGGGGCAAGCTCTCTTCCAAGCCCTTGGAGATCCTTCACAAGTTGATGAAAGTCACAGCAAAGCAAAAGTTCCTTTCTCCTTTCTTTGGCAGTCAGGCAAACCACTGCAGGCCAATCCCCCAAGCAGCACTTCAGGCTTAGGGATAGTCTCTCCTCAGTTTCTTCTTGGTTCCGCTCCTCAGCAAAGGTTTCTTCTTGTTCCCAAAAGTGATCTAATTTTCCTGGGGTCTGGGTGCCCCTCTTATACCCTGATTCTCTTTGTTCTCTGGAGGCAGAGAGGCCTCTGCCTAGTCCAAAACCAGTTCGGGTCAGTTCTGGAGCACTTTGTTTTTCTGACTCCTTCTTTCCTTTCAGAATGTGGGGCAGAGTGCTCAGCCGCCCGGCAGGAGGTGGAGCCAGCATTGTGGAAGGCAGGCACAGCCCTATTCAGACCCAGGTGCAACCCCTCCCTCCACTCTGGATGCAGATCTTTCTATTCAGCCCTGCGCTGACTCACCCTGTCTCCTGTAGCCACCCCCAGCCCCTGTCACTCAATCTCCAGACAAGGAATACACAACCTAGCAGAGGCAGGCTTGGATAGTTAGGCAAGAAAATACCCCTTTCTAAAAGTGGTATTTTCAAACACAGAATGTTAAAACCAACTTCACTAAAAGATGTATTTTATCATCCTGAGTTCAGGCATACTAAATTCGTTTTTCTACCATGTTCCCGGGGTTAGTTCTGACTATAAGGTGTAATAGTCAGTCTGCCCCTTCTGGCCTATGGGGAGCAGGTAGCCTTGCAATAGTGAAAAACGAAAATGGCTGTAATTCACTATTAGGACATGCCACACACACCAGGGCATGTCCTACCTTATACTTACAATGCACCCTGCCCTAGGGCCTACTTTAGGGGTGACCAACATGCAGTAAAGGGAAGGTTTAGGGACTGGTAAGTGGGTGTACTCACCAAGTCGACATGGCAGCCCTAGGCTGCACACAGGCTCTGCGATGGCAGGCCTGAGACACATTTTACAAGCCGCTTCTGTGGGTGGCACAACCAGTGCTGCAAGCCCACCAGCGGCATTGGATTTACAAGCCCTGGGCACACTGAGTGCACTGTACTAGGGACTGACAAGTAAACCAATCATCCAATCATGGAGTCACTAATACATATATCAATTAACGATAGGGAGCACTTGCACTTTGGCACTGATTAGCAGCGGCAAAGTGCCCATGAGCATCTAGTCCAGCAAAAACATATCGGCAACAGTGGAGGCATTATGAAAAAATGGAAGGGAGACCCACGCCAAGGATGCCAGGTCTAACATTCTGTCTTTTAATTACACAGCACCCAGCTCTATGAACTACCTAGCGTCTACCTTAGTGGTGACTTATATGTAATAAAAGGGGAGTTTAAGGCTTAGCAAGGGGTTTTAAATGCCAAGTGGGCATAGCAGTGTAAACTGCACACACACAGGCTCTGCAGTGGCAGGCCTGAGACATGTTTTAAAGTGTTATTTGAGTGGGTGGAAACAATCAGTGGCACAGGCCCACTAGTAGCTTTTAATGTACAGTACCTGGGCATATATAATGTACCTTATTCGGGACTTATAAGCAAATTAAATATGCCAAATGTGGATAAACCAATGTGACCATATTGAGGGAGAAAGCACATGCACTTCAATACTGGTTAGCCATTTGTAAAGTGCCCAGAGTCCAATGGCCAACAGAAACAGATCAGCACAAAGTGAGTTAAACAGGCAAAACGTTTGGAAAAAGACGACCCTAAGGCTGAAAGGTCTAACAGTGTGCGTCAGTCCTGATGACCGAATTGAGTCCTCTGTAGTCCACGCAGAACCAGGAAAACATTTTGGAGACTTCCTCCTTGAGGCTGGCTCTCACTCTGTCTGACAGCCTGTAAACTTTGTTCTTTACGGGGGAACTGTCTCCCCTGTCAACACTAGGGATGCTCAGATGTCTGAGCCCAATGTTGAGTGAAAACAAAGGGAAAACTGTCCCAGCAACTGTTATCAGTCCCCTTGATGTTCTGGGGTCAGTGTGGTAGAGAGATTGACACTTGCCACTGACCCATTGTGTTGCTTTACAGAGAGGAGGTCAGGGAGAGGTTCACTCCCCTCTTCCACTAACTCATTTGTCACAAGGAGTATGCTTACTGCGGACCTCTCAAAGTGAGACTCGAGTCGGATTACATGGAACACCCTTAAGGGGTTCCTAGGGATCTGGAGGTCCACCAGGTTGGTGGCCTCACACTTCCACTCCTTAATCTCATATGGACCAGTCCAGTGGTCCTGCATAGCCCTGGACTCTACTTGCTCTATGACCCATACTTTCTAGCCAGGCTGAAACTCCACCAGTTTGGCCTTCTGGTCGTACCGGAGTTTCATTTCTTCTTGGCTGGCCTCTAGATTACTTTTCGCCTTTTCCAGAAGTGGTGCATCTGGTTGCGGAGCGCCAGCATTTAGCTGACCACACCCTGGCGAAGTTTCCAGGGAGTTTCTTCCAACAGTCCCTGACAAGGCTCAGAGGTCCCCTAACAGGGTATCCATAGAAGATTTCAATGAGGCTGAACCCTACTCCTGTCTGTGGCACCTTCCTGTAGGTGAAGAGAAGACATGGCAAAAGGATGTCCCACTTATGCCTCATAGGCTCAGACAGACCCATAATCATGCCCTTTAAAGTCTTCTTGAATCTCTCCCCAAGACCATTGGTGGGGGGTGATAGGGTATGGTGAACTTGTAGGTTACACCACACTCATCCCACATGGACTTCATGTACTCAGACAGGACGTTAGTGCCTCTGTCAGACACTACCTCCTTGGGGAACCCAACACAGATAAAGATCCCCATCAGAGCTTTAGCCACCATAGGACCAGTCACTGCCCTCTGAGGGATGACCTCTGGGTAGCGGGTGGCATGGTCCACCAGGACCAGGACAAACCTGTTGCCTAGGGCTGTCATTGGGTCCAAGGGTCCAATGACTTTAATGCCCACCCTTTCAAAGGGGGTGCCAATGATGGGTAATGGGATCAGAGGAGCTTTGTGCTTTTCCCCTGATTTCCCACTGCCTAGCGAGTGGGACAGGACTTGCAGAATGCATCTGAGGGTGTCTTCATTCAGGGCCAATAGATGTGGGAGACAAGCCTGGCAAAAGTCTTGTCTTGCCCCAAATATCCTGCCAGGGGTATAACATGAGCCAAACCCAGAAGGAAGGCCCTGTAACACTGGGGAGCCACCAGCACATGGGCTGTCCCAGCACCAGGAACCTTAGGCTCACTTTAAATGAGATTGTTCTCCCAGTACTTTAGGTGATCCCCAAAGGCTTCACCTGCTGCATGTCTCAAGCCCTGGTGCCGCAAGCGCTCAACAGAGGGGCACACTTCCTGCACTTGGCATAATTCTTCCCTGGTGGGCCCACCCTCAGCCTGCCAGCTGGCAAGCTCAGGTAGGTCACCTGGGGGGCAATGTCTTCCCCGGTTGGCTCAGGGGCCTTCTCCTCCGGGACCCCGTCAACCTCCACGGCAGGAGCTTCAGGGACCAGTTCCCCATCCCCCTTTGCCCCTCTCCTTGCAAGCTGTCTGGGCCATTGTGCCAGGCTTCACCCATCCTTGACTCCCTTTCCGGGCAGCCAGGGCTCATGTGGTAATACAGATCCACACAGGCAATACCATCATCTCCAAGTGAGACCTGAGCTGTACCTCCCTCCAGGTAGTGTGCTCCAGGTCGTTGCCTAGCAAACAATCAAGAGGCATGGCAGGGCTCACAGCAATGTGTTCGGTAGGATCTGCTCTGCAGACGCCAGCTGACAAAGGGCAATTGTCATGCTGGCCCTGTGTCTTGCAGAGCCTCCACTGTTGCCCATTAATGGTGACCCACTGCCTATACATTAAAATATTTGAAGGCATGTGGGCTTTTGGCACCATTGATCTATCCCCCAGGGAAACTAGAGTCACCTCTGTCTGCCACCCAAAAGTAACTGGGACTACCTCCTCCCCGAGCGCTACACTCGCCAACCCTTGTGTCTGCCCATTGGTAGGGGACTGTGCCCTCTTGGGACATTTGCAGTCTCCATTGTTGTGCCCATATTTGTAGCACTCTGTACACTGGGGTACAAACCTACCTATCTTATGGTCAGGACCCCTTCTTTTTAGGATCAGACTGAGACTGGCTGCCACTAGTCCCTTAGGAATTATTTTGGGGGCCTTCTGAGAATTCCTTGCTTTTACCTTTTCTCCCCCCTCTTTCTTCTGTTGGGAACCCTGACCACCTTTGTGGGTGTCCCGCCCAGATACATTTTTGGACACTCTGTTGCTAGTCCAGAGGTCTGATGCCTGAGCAAGCTTCCTGGGGTCTGAAGGAAGTGACCCTTATAGGGTCACTGGGGTTACTACACCACCTCTCGGCCTTACCTATATCAATGAAGAGTCGGTCAACCAGTAGAGAATGCAAACAAGCAGTTTATTATCTATACTCTGCAGAGGAGCCCAAATACAACATGCACCATGCAATGCTTGCTAATGGACTGACTCAATAATCATGCGCAACATAGTATGATACATCAAATACGTCATAAATATCTAGAGCACGCCTACAAGGGAAAGTTATAGGTTTAGGGATGCGTACTTTAGGGAGGCAGAGGGGCGTACATCACCAGCCCGAGGCAGGCACATGGTATCTCTTAGCCAAGGTTACCAGCTGCATCCCTGCTCCTCCCAACGTAGGAGAGGTGCTGCAAATAGAATATTACTTACGCACACAGAAAGGCTTATTCATAAGGGAGGCAGAGTCCCTTATTGGATAAAGAAATGAAACTGGGCGTATACTTATCAGGTGAACAACAAGTGTCAGGGCGCAGCTGTCTGGGCCTACCTCGTTCGCAGTTTAGAGCTCACCGCGTGCTTAAACATAGCCATAATGTAGAGATGGTGGCCAGTATACAAAATGGCTGCCACCTATCCAAGACTAACCTATTCTGTAAAACATCATCTTTCTTAATATAGCTCAGTGGGTTGTCAATATAGATGACTACCACTGCTATATTTAGCTATATAAGGCTAATCTAATAGCGTAACATAAGGGGCATAGCCCTATGATTATTTTGAAACCTACAGGTCAGTCAGCTTACTGTCAACTAGGTGCTGGCGCAACTCTGCAAAACAGATACTGAGCATGTGCTCTCTCATGATCAAATGGTGCAACCCATTAAAATCACTTTGCTGCCCCTCACCCAGCCATTCAGTGCCTTACTGGATTAATCAATAAAATCTATGCAGGATTGGTTGGGGAGGTTCTGGCTGTCCCTGAATCTTTGGCGATACTTTTCGAGAGGCAGCCCAAATTTGGCAATTAAAATGGTCTTTATGGGGGTATACTTCGTTTGGTTCCCAACCTCTAAAATTGAAAGTGCGTCCCTCCCAAGTGTCGGCATGCGATTCCACAGACCACCCTTCAGTGCTCCTCAGGAACCCTGTGTACCTTAAGTGCAACCTCATAAGCAGAAAACCATTTATCAATGTCAATTCCCACCACATAACTGGGTCTGAAATCCTTAGGTTTAGGAACCCTTTTGTCTCCATCAAATACTGCATGCATGCTGCTACCATGACAGCTGGCATCAGACCGCCTGGCCTTGATGTCAACCTCTTCTAGACACAGTTCATGAGCCAGAAGAAGTTTCTTCTCTACTAAGGCTCTCCCAGCCTCAGCCCTTTTGGCCTACCTTTCAGCCTTTTTCTCTTTAGCCTCCATCTTTAATGTTGCCATCTGAAGCTTGAATTCTCTCTCCTCCCTCCTGTCCCTCAACTCTTCTGGGGATAGGCCACAAGAGGAGACACTGCTTCCTGCTCTCACAGGGAGCTCAAATCCAAGGGTGTCCCACTCAACTGCTTCAGGTGCTTCCTCAAAAGAGCCAATCCCAGGCTCCCCCAATCAATCACTCTCCTTGGAGCGAGCTTCTGCCCAGGCCCTCAGCGCCTTTTGAAATTCCACCTTCTTGGGGGCACTCTTGGCAAGAACTCCCACCTTCTTACAAAAGTCTTTAAGCTGGGCCACTGTGTATGTTTCCAAGTTGGCCAGCTCAAATTCTTTGGCTCCGGTTGTAGAACCAGCATGTAGCGACATGATGTAGAGGAAAAATTGAAAAAATGCAAAACACTGAGAAATTAGAAAAATCTTAAATGGGCTTGGATGTGGCTGGGTAGTCAGGCTTAACTTGAGAGGCAATGTGTAAAGTATATGTGGAACAACACAAACAGTAACACAAAAAGACTCCAGAGCAGTTTAGAAAAATAGAGCTTAATTTTGTAAATAAAACATGACCAAATTGACAAAACTCCAACAAGTAGAAGTTGAGATATCAATTTTTAAAGAATAAATGTAAAATAGCGCTTAGAAGCAATAAGCACTTATATGGGTTATCTGATCACACTGGACACGGGCAAAGTCAAAAGTTCAGGCCGACCGCGATGGAGCATGGGCTGGACACAGGGACCCACTTGGCCCTGCTGAGCCAAAATACCTTGATCTGGGATGCGTCTTCATCACTGAGATGCGAGGTGTAGCCGAAGCGATGCATCAGTGTCGAGCCACGCAGAGGATGAGATGCGTCGATTTTCTCCATGCAACTGCGGCAATGAGTTGGTTCTGAGTGCGAGGCGCTGGTTCCAAATATGATGCGCGGCTGCTGCTTTCGCAGTAGGCGATGCATCGATTCCAAAAGCGATGCACTGGTTCCTAAGGTGAGGCACCAGGCCCGCTCCTCGCAATGACAATGATGCGCTGGTTCTGACGTACACAAAAGCGAAGATGTACCAGTTCCGATGAAGATTAGTGGGTTCTGGTTATAGCAGCACTTTATATATATATTTATATATACATTTATACTTTATACCCACTTCCAAGGGCCCAGGACGGGGTTGGTACCACTTGGCAGGGCAAGACTTGCAGCAAGCAAAGTCCAGGTGTTTTAGCAGGATAAGTTGAAGTCTTTAACATCCCCGAGACTTAGAATAGGAGGCAAGCCAGCAAGCCCTTGGAGTCACTCTGGGTTCAAGTGATACAGGTCCAGTCCTTCTCACCAAGGCAGGAGAACAGCAGGAGCATGGCAGTTCAGCAAGCCCTCTAACCATGGCTCTGGCCTGCCATTGCAGAGCCTGTAGGTACAGTTTACGTTGCCAGGTCGAAGTGGCAGTGTAAACTGTACCTACAGGCTCTGCAATGGCAGGCCTGAGCCATGGTTAGAGGGCTACTAAAGTGGATGGCACAATGTGCGTTGCAGGCCCACTAGTAGCATTTAATTTACAGGCCCTGCGTACATGTAGTGCACTATACTAGGGTTTGATAAGTAAATTAAATATGCCAATTGGGTATGAGCCAATTTTGTCATGTTTAGGAGAGAAAGCACAGGCCCTTTAGCACTGGTTAGCAGCGGTAAAGTGCACAGAGTCCTAAAACCAGCAAAGACAAGGCCAGAAAATGGAGGGAGGCAGGCAAATAATTGGGGGAAGACTGCTTTAAGGCTGTCAGGTATAGCATTGAGGTCCTGCCTCCACCTCTCCTCTCCTGTCTTTTTCTGTCTGGAGATCTCCGCCACTACCAAGGAGTCTCTGCACACGTAAGTATACATAACTATGCAATTAAATGGTAAGTGTGGGAGGGACAGAGGGGAGTGGCTGGAAAATGGGGGATATTTACTACTAAATGGGTGTGGGACCATACCCCCTAGAAGCAAATGTTAAAATAAAATACATTACATTACTTAAACTGTTTAAAAATATAATTCTATTATATTTAATGGGAATTTGTTTAGTTAAACTTCAGAAAATTACTTTATTTAAATTTCATATATTTAAAATGATTACATTTTTAAATAAAAATTAAGAAAGTAATGCTGTAGCGTTTTATTATATTATTCTACATTCAAAATAAATATATATAATGAATTAACATTAATGTTTAACTTTAAAATATTGTATCTATTTTCTTTTTTAGTTTAAGAAACTTTTGAACTTTTCACTATGCTTTATCATGCAGAGGACCACACAAAGTGTGTAGAAAGCCAAATATGGCCATAAAGTCACTACAAGTAGTAACTTTATGTTCATATCTGGTATTTTACTGACTTGGAAATGGTGGTTAGCCCAAAGGAGTAAAGTTACTCAAAAGTGCAATAGAAAACTTGTGAGAAGATTTACTCACATGTAAGCTTACCATTGTAAATAGGCCCCATCATGTTTTCCTGAAGCAGTTTATTTAGGCTGTATAGTTCTTTCCATGATATTGAAATATAATATATGAATGTGTTGTTAATTTTTGCATTATATTTTTAGTACTTTACTGATTGTTTTGGGTGCTTCTTTTACTATCTCTTCCTCTAATTTATGTCTTCTTCTGCAGTTGGACTCCCTCACAAAAAGATGCTTTCTGAGGGTTGGGAAAGCTAAAATACTTAACATTTAAGACCTGCATATATGTATTTTTCTCACTACAAGTCAATGGAGCTTACACATATGACAGAAACTTGTTACCATTAGCATAAACGTATCTAATGAGCATGTGGCAGGATCTTCTCCCCAAGGAAGTGCAGTACAGTCTTGAGAAGAAGATATAATTCTTCAATACAATACCAGGCTCATTATGCTACTACAATCCCGCTTCCACTTTCCAGGATTGAAAGCGAGGTTGTACTTTTTGGAAATGTGCAAATGTACAACCTTGAGTAACATGGCTTCCGGGCCAACTTGAACCATGAATATTAGCAAGCATATTCAAAGCTGCTGAAAGCTCTAAACCACTGTAAAACGACCTCCATATTTGATTCTAAAACATTGGTATATTCTTTGTAATGCATAGGAGTATATGTACATGATACTAACAGGATTTCGGTTCACAGAAAATCTTCATGAAAGCGAGAGACAAAGGGGACTATTCAAAGTGTAGAAACACCTCAAGGCAGTCATCTTCTGTGAAATAATTCTCTCCTATATTTTAGTCACTCTTGTCTCTCTTACTACCCGTTTTTCCAGATTTTCAAGACAAGCACATCATCATCTTGCAGAGAGCTAGGGTACAAAGCACTTGCAGCTCTTATTGTTGAAGAAATATGTGAAATGAAAAAACATTTGAATTTTATATCAAGTCAAGTCAAGAAAATCTTTATTCGGCCATATACTGATCATAAAAGCACATAAGATTAAATCAAAATTCTTAATCAGTTATAAAAGAAAGTGACAGGTACAGTCATTTGCAAAAAGCAATGTTTCTAAAAATCTAAAATCACAATAACAATGCTTACATCGCATAAGATTTCCTAATTTTCATAGCAGCTACAATATAACTAAGTATTGCATGGCAGATTCCTGGGGTGGCCAAGGATTGTAAAGATCTTAATCCCTCTTTGTATGAGATAATTTTATATAAAATGTTACCATGTGTTTGATATATAGAAAGATTATCAATCTTGTAGAGCTAAATAGCTTTTCCACCACACGCAGTCTATGTTAGATGTTTCCTCAGATACACATTTATATTCTTGTGCAACTTAGTGTGTATGGGCAAAGATGCCCTATGAAATAAAGTGCTTTCATGGTTGCACTCGTGGGACTAGGCATACGTAGACCCCAGGACAGCCAAGAGACATATAAAGACAAGTGGGGTACATGTAAGACTTTAGAATATTGCAGACTGTACAATATCAGTAAACTGCATTTTTTGGGCTACGAAGAATCTGAGATAATAACATTCTAACTTTATTATTTTGGACAGGTGTGTAATATGCAGAAGAGGATGCAAACATAGAGGAATTAAGCTGAGAGCAATATAGCCCAGATAATTGAGATTTCTATTCGTTGAATAATGTGAAAGGCTTTAATCAACCTAGAGTCCACCAGATGCTGTTTGACTTGCCTTTGTTACACAAAGCTAACCCTACAATAAACTGCTTTCTAAGAGTCTGAACTGCTCTTCTTTATCTCTGGGAGCAATCCCTTTATGACAATCTCCCACGGGCAACTTTTTTTCTCCTAAATTATGGCAAATCAATGATGTGGGAAAAAAACTCAGTATGAAAGCACCATGTAAGTCTTGCAACCGACATGTTAAAAGCTTCAACAATATGTGATTTGAGATGTTTGGGGTACCTCAGGAGGTTCTCTTTGGTTTTGCTGAAACAAACCAACTATATTATGGGCGACACTGAAAAAAATTAATGATAGACTTATATGATCATCAAAGATTTTAGGCAGAAGAATCTCCCAAAGAAACTTTGAAGATCATCATCAAGCTTTATTCGGCCACAAAGACCATAAAATCAAAATAAAAAGCACAGTTTAAAACTATCAGATCACAATAAAATCATGCAAATATCAACTGTCCCCCACATTTAAAAGAAAAGTAAGAATACTTAAAGAAATATTTTAAAATCCCTGTGAATTACATAATTTCATGATAGCTTTTTGGGCTCACATATAAACGTTCTTACAAACTCATAACCTTGAGCTAAAGTGCATAACTCTTTCTCAGCTTCAGTGCTTGGGTAATAAAATTTAAGACTGAGCAGCATATAGTTTTGGACTCCAAGCGCTGGAGGAAACACAAACCCTCCTGGTGATTATTAAAAAAACTCGCTCTTAAAATTGGGCACAGAAATTGTAACCTGAGAGAGGAATATAGCATGCCAAAGAGCATAAAGTGCTTCGTTAATTGATGTGATTTCCCATCACATGGACAGTAAGGCAGTGATGGAAACCAGGTTCCTGGCAATGGAAAAGCCACCAAAAAGTGAATCTTGTTCCCGCGTAACCTAGTCAGGTAGAACCTTAGCTCGAGTTCATTTACCCAGGTCAAATTGGGCTCCATACCTTTAGATGTAGAAAGTGGCACATATGATTGAACCGTGACCAGGTCTAGTACCTTCATAAGCCTAGCTTCCACACTATATACAATGTTTTGTTATTTTATTAAATTCTTTGCATTTAGGGGTATTTTATCTGGTGCTACAAAAATTTCACTCAGTCCCAGGTCACGAAAAGTGTTCTTAATGTTCTTGAGCCACGGTATTGCAAACGTATTACTCTGCACAAGGCAATCTTTTATTATATTACGGGTGAAGCCCAGTTCCTGTGTGTTCCAAATTTTGCACCATAATTGAATGGGGGGGCCATGCCTAACTTATCTTCCAAAAACCCCACGCCCAGCTCCTTAGGGTAATAAAATTTGGGGTGGTCTTTGGAGTCCCTAATAATCTATTAAAACATTATTTTCTGCTTCTTGTAGAGCCTTAGGAATAGAATCACCCCATACCCCAGCCCTGTATGTGCCCATGCTAAGAGCTTTACTGTTATAAAGCATAATCATTTCTGGGAGGGGTTTAGGTCTTAACTTCTTTGCACAACTGAAAATTGATTCAGAAGCTGCCTCCATCCCCTGTCTTCTCTGAATTAATAACCTTTCCCAGTTCATGTTCTCACTAAACATCAGACCTAGATAACTAAAAGCTTTTGTTTGTTGAACCTCAGTCCCCCCAATAAAAAATAATTTTGACCGGGTATTCTTTGGGCCACAGGCCATAACATAAGATTTCTTTAAATTCAACTTCAGCTTCAGATCTTGCATGAAATGATTAAAACCATTTAAAAGTGATTGCAACCCATTTGCTATAACCGCATCATCTGCATACAATAGTACAGGGACTAAGTGGGTAAAGCCTGTCAAGGCTTCCCTGTAGGCTGAATGCTGAAAGTGCCCAGTGTGTTCTCCCTTCCCATCTATAATGCCGCAGACTCTTGACCCGCTATGTGGGTATTTTACAATGTTAAAGTCACCCACCCAAATAATAAAAGCTTTTGCAGGAGCCCTGGTAAATATATCTATGAGAATGTGTTCCAAATCTTCTATAATCCCCACTGGTTGCATTACAAAAAAATTGTAATTAAAATGAATTAAGATAATGGTGATGTTTGTCCTAGTTAGGGTCGGCTCCAAAATCAAATAATAAGGGCTAGACGTCAACATCTTAGCCTCAAGGTTTCTTAGTGAGGTGGAGACCAGGACTAATAGGCCCCCCTTCCCCCTCCCTGAATTAGATGGAATCACCGGGGAGTTGAAAGCACGAAACCCATCAAGCACAATACTGTTATATGTCCAAGTCTCCTGGCAACATGTAAGATTGAATTTTCCCATGAAAGACAGCCAGTCCTTATTGTTCAGTTTTAAGCTTATCCCTTCTATGTTCCAGGAGAGAAATTGTAAATTCCGTTGTCGGTCCACTAGTAAATTTTGTGTTTTAGACCTCCCGGTCTCCTGGGCCAGAGTGACACCGCTTTCTGTATTAATACATGATAAACTTCTTTCTGAAACGAGATGGATGTATGGGTCCTCTCTGGGGGGGGGGGGGGCAATTTACACTTGGGAGGGTCGACCCAACTGAGATGTCTTCGAGGTCGTCTATTTTCCCTGCTACTTGAATTGAATTTCTGCATATACCACTCCTAGCCGCTGAGAGTTGGGCCACATGAGCTGGGGATCGGACAAGACTGACTCCCTGTGTTGACTCTTCGTCCTTCTTCTTTAGGGTTCTTGTGGCTTGTACCATAAAGCTACATTTAGACCTCGATGGTGTTTGATCAATGTTCCTCTCTTGATCAGTGGGATGGATGAGCCAATCGTTAGAGTACAAACTTGATAAGGGGAGAAATCTGTTGTAAGTTGGAATCAGAGGTGCACTCTGTATAGCTCAACCAGTTTCGATGAAAGCTGCCCCTTGTCTCCAGGCCCTGTGTGTTAATTAAACACGGGCAATAGAAAAACCCCCACAGCACTACACATAGTGTAGTTTGTTAGTCCTTGCTTAGGGGCCTCCTACTGGTCCTTATCAAACGATGGTCTAGGTCAGGGTGCCTACAATGTATCACTATGCAATCTCCCTCTGTGGATTTCTCTAAAGACCCAATCCATTTGACTCTCCTCACCAATAAGATGTCATCATACTCCTTTAATGTGAATGCAGTATATTGCACGAGCCAATGGCCCACTTTGTTTTCAAGTTCTAAATGTGATTCCTCTTTTTGGGCTTTAAACTGGGGGACCCCAGTCAAAATTGCCACATATGTTGTGCATTCAGGCAGTAAATTCAAGAATTGGTGGGATTTTAAGTGGTTGGAAGACTTACAAATAGTGGATGGCCCCCTTTGTCGGAGGTTATCTGATGATACTTCTTTCCTGAGCCCTTCCTTCCCCCCGGAGCAAGGCTCAGGACTGTTCACAATTCCACAACATCCGGAATACCGGAATTAGAAAACTAACCATAGGAAGAACAGGGATTCCATTGAACATGTGTGAAAAAAACCTCTTTCCAGAAAGAAAAAATATTTTCTAGAGTCCCCTCACCCACCAGGGTTACCCCTAGGTGGCATGCTTCATCATTGGGGTCCTCTCAATCCGCTGTGGATTGAGGCGTGCGGCGACTTGCAAACTACGTAGGAGCACTTAGTTTTAGGAAAATATGTGTGGTTCAGTGATGTGGAGTGGGAAAAATAGATTAAAAATACCTAGCTAGTGAGCTAATATTTTATTCCTGCTCCTAGTTGGTATGTTTTAAAATCAGGGGTTAATACTAGGGAGAGACCTAACTGTAATGAGTATGGAGTCCCTAGTACTGGGTCGACATGTTTCGAGATTTCCCCTAAAGCTCTTCTTCAGGACCACACGAGGGCCAGCCCCGTGTGTACCACTCCTAAAGAGTCCTGTGAGTAGGAAACAATGGGGTGCACACCTAATGTGTGTTCACCTGATACTTAATACATACGGTTGTACACTGACACATTTTATCTGTAGGAAATAAAACAAAGGAAAATTAAAAAGGCCTGCCTACCAGCCAAGCTGGCAGGCCCTATATATATGCGGCGTCGTATCTCGATCAATGTACTCCTCTATAGTGGGTGTACTTAACAGCTATTTTGTGCGATCATCTGTGGTGGAAGAAATCAATCACACACGATGTCTTTGTGAAGAAAACTGGTTATGTACAAATTGCAGTTTAAAAGCACTCGTGAAAAAGAAAGACACCATGTGACATACAACATATAACAAAAAAAAATTTTGTATTACATATCAATGACACATACTTTTGTTTAGGCAGAAATATGCCTCATGATCTGCAGGGGTAGAGGGGCTTCTAGTCACACCCTAAAATGGTAATGGGACATAGAGATGGTCATTAGAGTTTCCTAAAGGTAAATGAGATAGGGACCGGGGAGAAAATTCCTGGTGCCTTAGCTTATCCTGTAAGGAAAATAGAAACCTTATTAATTCTTTGGAAATTTGAGAAATAAGGTCAAAAACGGGTCTGGCTGGACTTACTTCGCCAAAGCACTCCTCTCGGAAAATGACCTGATGGCACCCCTGGAGACCGCATCTTACCGCGTCTGTCTCCCGGTGGCCATTAAATAGACCCGGAACAGCTTAGTCATGCTTACTTCAAAAACTAGACTGTGTCACTCACAAAATGGCCGCTGTGACTGGCAATGGAGCGTGGCCATATTGGGCAAATGAAATAGACCCGGACCAGCCTAGTCATGCTTAATTCAAAAACTAGACCGTGTCTTTCACAAAATGGCCGCTGTGACTGGCAATGGAGCGGGGCCATCTTAGGCGAATGACCAAATTGTCAGGTATCGTGGACAAAAAGGAATAAAACTAACATGGGGGATGAATTTATAAAGGGGATAAATTTAGACACTCAAGTACGATGTAAAGTAGTGATTATGTTGCGAGCGCAACGGTACATCTGATTGAAGCGCAAGACCCTTAAACATAACAGTTCATCTGTTTTCAGAATAGCTAGTATATACATCATGAAATGACTAAACCTCACGTCGTGTTGGGGGAAGTCATAAAAATGCCAGATTCCTGGATGATGAGGTACATCAGACTGATGCGCAAGACCCTCAGGCTTAACAGCTGGACTGCGCTCTTCTCAGAATAGCTTGTATGTACATCATGTTATGACTAAACCTCGTGTCTTGTTAGGTGGAAGTCATAAATAATGCCCGATTACTGGCTAATGTAAGATATCATGTATGGAATAGTAGACCTGTAGTTGTCAGTTGGAGACTGAATGCCACCGTTAGGCAGTCTGCTGTTAACAAAAGAGCCGCTGCCAGTGGAATGGTGATGGGGCCTTCCTGGGTAATTGGGCATTCTAGCTGAAGTGGTACCCATGTGTTTTTAGCGTTATGATTTACGGTAGTGTGAGTATCACGTGCGGTATGACCTTTACTTCTGTTACATTGTGAGTGGGGTGGTATACTCAAACATTCTACTAAATCTGACAGAAGATGTATTCCTGATTCATTTAGCGAATTGCCCCAACGGGATATCATCATTCAATCCTTCAGTGTCTGTGTGCAATTTTTACGAACCATTTATCTTTCAACAAGACAAATCATTCAAAAAAGACTGGTCCCTAATCTCCTGGCATTGCACCAGAGATTGGTTGGTACTCATCATAAAAACAGCGGCACGACTGTCCCAGGAGATGAAAGAAGAGATACATAAACTTGAGGTTCGCTTAAAGACTTTCCAATCGGTCTCGGAGTTGAAAAAAAGACTGGATGAATTGAACAAAACCATGACCGACTTCGAAGTGACATTGAAAGAAACAAAATATCAGAAATTCAAAAAATATTCTAAGAACTTCTCACACGAGAAAGTATATCCTTATACAAGAGAAGACTACAATCCATTGTGAAGGAACCCAGGGTACAACACCGATACTGATGGTTCGGATACCGGCTCAGAAGGCTCAGATACCGGTTACAACTGAAAAAACAACATCAGAATTCAACGCAACCACAATGGTAGGATGAGGAACAGAGGAGGACAAGGATACGGATGGCCCACCTACCAAGGACCCCCACCCTTACCTGCTCCGCCTTTCTACTATGGACCTCCCTACACCTACTGGGAATCGTCCCAACAACCAGAGCAGTCCGGACAATCATTTCCTTTTTTAGGGAGAGGCAAAGGAACACCAAGAGGGAGAACGAAAAGAGGACAACAAGTACAATGGTCACACCCATTGGAAACAACGAGGATGAACACGAGGAGCATGGGCCCTGCGAACAACCCCAGCACCAGCAGCCACCCAGTCTAGTGGTTAATCTGTCAGGCATAACACTATCATCAACCCAACTGACAGTACTGGAGAAAGGATTAGGCTTCGTGCCTACACAAAGTTTGGACAAATTTAAACTCAGTTGTGAGTTGAATGAATTCATTCGGAAAATAAAACTGCAAATATTTTTTGAGAACAAACCAATGATGGACACTCACAGTGGTGATACAGGCCTACATCGGAAATCAACCTTCACCCCTCCATCTGCCAACTTCCTAGCCTTCGAGAAGGCCATCCTGAAAGAAGTAGGTGAAATCGACCCAAGGACAATAAGAGTGTTCCACAACACCAGCAAAATCGAACAAGAAGCCATCCTACAATTGGCCAACGACACTAGAATCACAGTAAAACCAGCGGACAAAGGAGGAGCCATCGTACTTCAAACCACAGAGGCCTACCGGAGAGAATGCATGAGACTCCTGACAGATGAGAGGAACTACCTCCGCATCAGAGATGACCCAACGGAACGCCTACGGGTAGAGATCGCCAGCATGGTGGAAGAGGCCACAGCACATGACTGGATTACCAAAAAAGAAGGGGATTTCTTGACTAATACCCACCCGGTTACCATCTATTTTTATACCATACCAAAATTACACAAGTCATTAGAAGACCCGCCTGGACGACCCATCGTTTCCGGCATAGGGTCCATACTGGAACCACTCTCAAAATTCGCAGACGCCTTTTTACGCCCCTTGATACAAGGAACAAGCACGTGCCTACAAGACACTAAGGTGGTACTCTGTCTCCTTCAAGACCTACAATTTGACTCAACAACCAGCATCCTCATTGGGTTGGATGTGGAGAGCCTTTATACCAGCCTACCCCACAAGGACACCCTGGACATCATTGAAGAGGTCCTCTATGAAGAATAATGGACATACCATACACCAAGACATCTGGTATTAGAGTGCTGCAAGTGGGCCCGGACGGAAAACTTCTTCCGTTTTGAAGATATCCTGTTGTGACAACAGCACGGGACTAGTATGGGCAGTACCTTTGCCCCAAGTGTGGCGGTATTATACGTGCACCACCTCGAAAAGCACAAAATCCTGTCAGGTACGAACCCACACCGCCAACATATTCAACTTTGGAAGAGATACATCGACGATGTTCTACTGATTTGTGAGGGTGACGAGTCCAACGCCAATGAGTTCATCGAGTGTCTGAACCAGCAGGACCCTTTCCTAAAGTTCACACATACCATGAGTAGATCCCAACTGGTATTTCTGGACCTTAACATCTATGCTGTTGATGGCTTACTAAAGACAACCACACATGTAAAACCCACTGCAAAAAACTGACTACTCCTATACGACAGCTTTCATCCTAGACATCTGAAGGAGAACCTCCCTTTCGGACAGTTTCTCAGACTTAGGAGAAACTGCTCTGAGACTAAGGACTTCAAAGCACAAGCCAAAGGGCTATCTGAGAAACTTCTCACAAGGAAATACCCCAAAAACCTGATATCCAAAGCCAAAAAGAGAGATGAAAACAACAACAGAGAAGCGCTCCTGGAGACATATCAAAAACAAACCACTGAGAAAGAAAAAAGACCTATATGCATCACAACTTTTAACATAGCGTCCGACCGTGTTACAAAAATAGTCAAAAAACACTGGTGCACCCTTAACAGTGAGAATCTGAACATCCCCACACCCATGTTCTCACACAGAAAAGGAAAAAACCTAAGGGACATCTTGGTACACACCCGCCCCAAACCCAAAGCCAGAAATGATAAGACACAACAAGTACTGAGTACCCTACCGACGGGTCACCACCCTTGCGGGAACTGCAGTGTGTGTCACTTGACCTCCACTACAAAGAAAGTAACTTTTAACAACAAGATGAGTTGGGAGTTACGCAAATTCACTAACTGCAATACCACAGGGGTTGTGTACTTGATCACATGCAAATGTAACCTACATTATGTGGGTATGACCACCAGAAAGGTCAGCACCAGGATAGGAGAACACCGCAGCAACATCAGGTGCCACCGGGTCACCACAAAAATGGCGTCACATTTCAATGAAGTGAAACACACCCCTAACGATCTACACTGGGTAGTGTTTGAACATCTAAAACACATTGACAATCTAGAAAAAAGATTGCTAGAGAACGAACAGCGGTGGGTGTATACATTGCACACGCACATTGAAGGATTGAATGATGATATCCCGTTGGGGCAGTTCGCTAAATGAATCAGGAATACATCTTCTGCCAGATTTAGTAGAATGTTTGAGTATACTACCCCACTCACAATGTAACAGAAGTAAAGGTCATACCGCACGTGACACTCACACTACCGTAAATCATAATGCTAAAAACACATGGGTACCACTTCAGCTAGAATGCCCAATTACCCAGGAAGGCCCCATCACCATTCCACTAGCAGCGGTTCTTTTGTGAACAGCAGACTGCCTAACGGTGGCATTCAGTCTCCAACTGACAACTACGGGTCTACTATTCCATACATGATATCTTACATTAGCCAGTAATCGGGCATTATTTATGACTTCCACCTAACAAGACACGAGGTTTAGTCATAACATGATGTACATACAAGCTATTCTGAGAAGAGCGCAGTCCAGCTGTTAAGCCTGAGGGTCTTGCGCATCAGTCTGATGTACCTCATCATCCAGGAATCTGGCATTTTTATGACTTCCCCCAACACGACGTGAGGTTTAGTCGTTTCATAATGTACATACTAGCTATTCTGAAAACAGATGAACTGTTATGTTTAAGGGTCTTGCGCTTCAATCAGGTGTACCGTTGCGCTCGCAACATAATCACTACTTTACATCGTACTTGAGTGTCTAAATTTATCCCCTTTATAAATTCATCCTCCATGTTAGTTTTATTCCTTTTTGTCCACAATACCCGACAATATGGTCATTCGCTTATGATGGCCCCGCTCCATTGCCAGTCACAGCGGCCATTTTGTGAAAGACATGGTCTAGTTTTTGAACTAAGCATGACTAGGCTGGTCCGGGTCTATTTCATTCGCCCAATATGGCCACGCTCCATTGCCAGTCACAGCGGCCATTTTGTCAGTGACACGGTCTAGTTTTTGAAGTAAGCATGACTAAGCTGTTCTGGGTCTATTTAATGGCCACCGGGAGACAGACGCGGTAAGATGCGGTCTCCAGGGGTGCCATCAGGTCATTTTCCGATAGGAGTGCTTTGACGAAGTAAGTCCAGCCAGACCCGTTTTTGACTTTATTTCTCAAATTTCTAAAGAATTAATAAGGTTTCTATTTTCCTTCCAGGATAAGCTAAGGCACCGGGAATTTTCTCCCTGGTCCCTATCTCATTTACCTTTAGGAAACTCTAATGACCACCTCTATGTCCGCATTACCATTTTAGGGTGTGACTACAAGCCCCTCTACCCCTGCAGATCATGAGGCATATTTCTGCCTAAACAAAAGTATGTGTCATTGATATGTAATGCAATTTTTTTTTGTTATATGTTGTATGTCACATGGTGTCTTTCTTTTTCACAAGTGCTTTTAAACTGCAATTTATACATAACCACTTTTCTTCACAAAGACATTGTGTGTAATTGATTTCTTCCACCACAGATGATGGCACAAAATAGCTGTTAAGTACACCCACTATAGAGGAGTACATTGATCGAGATACGACGCTGCATATATATAGGGCCTGCCAGCTTGGCTGGTAAAGCGATACCAAAGGGGATGATGGACGGAGCGCTTGAGCAAATCAAACACTCACCCCCAGTCAACTGATCTGGGTTTAATCCATCATCATTCTTTAGCTCACTCCACCACCCCAGTTCAGACATGGCCATATGCAAATCAGTCTGACCCTGTGCCTCATGGGAACAGTCCAGCCCGAACTGCCAAGCCATGTCTTCCTTGGACCGGAAACAAGCATCCTGGGACCGGTTTCTGGCTATTCAGCCGTCATCAGCCAGGCTAGCTTGAATCCAGTGGCAAAGTGAGCAAGGGACCCACGTCTGGGCATACCCTGCCAACTTAGGGCGAACAAAGCGATACCAAAGGGGATGATGGACGGAGCGCTTGAGCAAATCAAACACTCACCCCCAGTCAACTGATCTGGGTTTAATCCATCATCATTCTTTAGCTCACTCCACCACCCCAGTTCAGACATGGCCATATGCAAATCAGTCTGACCCTGTGCCTCATGGGAACAGTCCAGCCTGAACTGCCAAGCCATGTCTTCCCTGGACCGGAAACAAGCATCCTGGGACCGGTTTCTGGCTATTCAGCCGTCATCAGCCAGGCTAGCTTGAATCCAGTGGCAAAGTGAGCAAGGGACGCACGTCTGGGCATACCCTGCCAACTTAGGGCGAACAAAGCGATACCAAAGGGATGATGGACGGAGCGCTTGAGCAAATCAAACACTCACCCCCAGTCAACTGATCTGGGTTTAATCCATCATCCCCTTTGGTATAGCTTGGCTGGTAGGCAGGCCTTTTTAATTTTCCTTGTTTTATTTCCTACAGATACAACGTGTCAGTGTACAACCGTATGTATTAAGTATCAGGTGAACACACATTAGGTGTGCACCCCATTGTTTCCTACTCACAGGATTCTTTAGGAGTGGTACGCATGGGGCTGGCCCTCGTGTGGGTCTGAAGAAGAGCTTTAGGGGAAAGCTCGAAACATGTCGACCCAGTACTAGGGACTCCATACTCATTACAGTTAGGTCTCTCCCTAGTATTAACCCCTGATTTTAAAACATACCAACTAGGAGCAGGAATAAAATATTAGCTCACTAGCTAGGTATTTTTAATCTATTTTTCCCACTCCACATCACTGCACCACACATATTTTCCTAAAACTAAGTGCTCCTACGTAGTTCGCAAGTCGCAGCACGCCTCAATCCGCTGGCGGATTGAGAGGACCCCAATGATGAAGCATGCCACCTAGGGGTAACCCTGGTGGGTGAGGGGACTCTAGAAAATAATTTTTCTTTCTTGAAAGAGGGTTTTTACACACATGTTCAGTGGAATCCCTGTTCTTCCTATGGTTAGGTTTCTAATTCCGGTATTCCGGATGTAGTGGAATTGCATTCAGTAACCTTAACCTCTACCTCCCCACGTTTTTTGATTGTGTTGGGACTGTTCACACCTGGTGGTCTTGTCCCTGGAATCTCAGATCTTCTGTTTTCAATGGTTGTGGGAGCGGCCTGCTTTCTAAGTTGGAAGCATGCAGTTGGTGGTGGCTGAATAGTTATCGTGGAAAAACAGATGTTTAATAACCTTTTCGTGGGAATTTTTCAATGAGAGGAGCAACGGCAGAAGCTATAAGAGTGGACAGCAAGGACTGAACCCCTTCCTAGCAGAAACTGGAATCCTCTTTATTTGCATCTGGTTTCTTGGAAACGTCTGTAGCTTCTAAGGGACAGACTGTCTCAGGTATTCATGACATGTTAGAATTCCTACTACGAGTGGCTTTATTCGTCAGTTCTGAATTGGACCTTGTTGAATCATTGGCTTTCCTTTTTTCATTACCGAAGGTCCACATTCTTTATTAAATCCCGAAAGATTAATTGGAATTACCGTCAATGACCTAGTATCTAAAATGGGGTCCTCCCCTCTGCATGTAATTCGATAATAGCTTCTCCGTCCAACTCCAGATTTTGTGTTATATTAGAGCCACTCTCTGCTGTTCCCACTGAAGTCACTGGATGGGCTGGAGTCCTGTGTGTCTGGAGGACAATAGACCCTTCCCCTTTATCTAGTGATACGTGTCTTTCTGCCAACTCAATTTCTTTAGATACCACACTGACTGCTCTAACTAAAAAGGAGTCCAGTGTGGTTCCAGTACGGGGAGTTCCAGGATTAGGGGGAGAAAGATCCTTTCCTGATACAAGCTTACATTTCTCCATGGTCAGTTTAGTTACTTAAGAACACAGTTTTAGAAGAATGGCACACTACTCACCAAAGCACAGGTGATAAAGTATTCCATAGGAAAAACCAAAAGAGATGGCCTAGCCCAGCCTCTTCCGGATGATGACCAGTGATTGAATGTGCTCCTGGCATGTTTCTTGTGATAATGCAAGGGCCGGGACACTCTGGGGCTTTGAGTCCTTGCCCTGCTCACCAGTACTTTCCTCTGCCCGCCCCAATATCAGCGCTATACATACAGGGTCTAAACAGGGCTCGGCCACTCCAGTTAACAACTACTGTGGCCCCCACCGCTGATCCTCTGCAAACAGTACTGCAGGATACACGCCTCAGTTCTGGGGGACACCCACAAGTCAGGGGACCCCCCACAGCTCCACTCATCGCAACTGTTGCCTCCACTCCTCCAATCCTGGGCGGGTCTCATTGTGAACCCCTCTTTCTCCAATGTGCAGTCAACACGGGGGCACCCGTTCAGCCTCTCCATGGAGCTGTGCAAGATCAAAGGAGCCCCCACACTGGTTGGGGGGCTGACCTCACTCCAAGATTGTCACGCTGGTCTTCCCGATGCTGTGCCTCCAGGTCACAGACACTTCAGACAGATACAGCTGCTATGCTCTTTGTGAGGCTGCAACTGCTCATCGCCGGGCCTACATAGTACTCACAGCATGGTGGGGGGCAGTTCCATCACTCGGCACTACTGACTGCCGGCACAGGAGCCAGGTGTCGGGCCTCTCAGGCCGGAGGGACTACCCACCGACTCCCAGCCCCCCGTGGCCACTCCTTGTTCGCACCTCGCGGCCGGTTCAGCTACTTCTCTGCTGCCTCTTGTCTGCTGCTCTGAATGGGTCTCTGATGCATACAGCCCCTAAGAGGAACTTTCTAAGTGAATGGCTTAGCAGAACAAGAGAACATATTATTATATTAATTATATAATATATATTAGCACGTGTCCTATTCCATCCAGTTTCTCATTTCCCACCTTCCTCACATTCCTTTCTTTGAACGTTTGGATTTCCCATTGACTCAATCGTTAGAACTGAGAATGAGATCATGAGAATTATCCATGTAAGAAACATATTGCAGACAACAAAAAGGACTTTTAATTATGGAAGTGCTGTTGCTCGATTTCCACTCACAGCCTGTCCCAATGTCAGTAACTCTATAGTTTTGCTTCGCTGGCAGCAGTTTCCTAGATAAAAATGCTACAGGATGCACTTGTCTAGTCCTCCAACAGTGTACTGTGAAGAATCTATGTCCACACGGTAGGGTAGAAGTCTGAAGGAACTGACGGTTAATTCCTTATTAGGGAAGCAAAACTGCCCCGGGTTCAGTTGACCAGGCAAAAGTGGTTCCTTTGCACAAGAACAGGAGAAACAGTTCCTGAGAAGAGCGAAATATTCTGCTGAAAAACGCTGGAGATACCTATAATGGTCCGAAAGTCTCTTACACAAGTTAGAACTGGGCAATTTAGAATTACATCTCCCTTTCATTAAGCCATCTGTGCCCCAGTTGAGGTCTTGAAGAAACCAAGAAATTCCTCTGTCGTAGTGTTGAAAAATAATGTTTCCAACTTAGTCAATAGTATGTACTCTGGTTGAGAATAAATGAGGATTTCATCTATATATACCACTACGCATACATCCAATAACTCCCTCAAAACCTCATTTTAAAAATTGAAAAGGCGCTGGTGCATTACAGAGCCCGAAAAGCACAGTGCTTGTAGAGATTGTATTTCATGTGAAATGCAGTTTTTCACACATCTCCCTCTCAGATTCTATTAAAGTGGCAAGAACCTCAGAGTTCCAAATTTGTATAGATGTTTGAGTTTCTCACCTGATCGAACAGCACTGGGATCTGAGAATGACACTCATTAGGTTAAGTATTAAATTAATTTGTTGGCCAGGAGCTCCTCAGTTGGGAATTTTCCTGTTCAGTCAAAACATAGATACGACTGCATGGCAACAAAGCTCCTGGTAGCAAATTTATTCTACAGTCAAACTTCGGTAGTGGGTTATATCAAAGCCTGCACATCAAAGACAAATCACTCTTTAAAGCCAAAAGGGACGGGGTAGAATCTACCAAAGACAAAAGTTTCCCTTTTATGTTATTCCAATCTGTGTGTAACCCACACTTCTATCTCTATAACCTAGTAAGGATGCACCAAACCTATATTTACATCAATTGCAAAAAATTACTATGTCCCCTTTTTAAAAAGTTTCATACATTTGTATTGTTGTCATCCAAGTTTAAATACAGTGATCTATCTATATTTAAGAATACACATTAAAAGATTAAATAAAAATGTTTCAAAAATCAAATGTATTAGCGCAATTAAAACTATGCATATGTGACTGTCACATCAAAGTATAAACTGTGTACGTCACGCAATCATGTTTACATTCATCATCACATTAATAAACTTTCCCTACTTTTTATTACTTTTCCTTCCAACTGTCCTAAAAATCACAGGCAAAATAAAGACAACAAAACATTATAAGATTCATTCCACAATTTGCATAAAAACACAATTTTTAAAACAATATCTGTCGACGCTGCATTTAGGCGGTTTCTACAGTTGATCCCCTGCCTTCTTCAGGATGAATTTCATATATGTAAAAAAACTTTCCACACTAAAATCATATATTCTAGGAGACAAAGAAAACATAAATGGCCCAATTAGTCCATCATTTATGATTGTAAAAGAACATCCATCCAACAAATTGTGAACTGAAGCGATAAAAGGTAGGAGAACGTTGAATATTGTGATGATGAATGTAAACATGATTGCCTGATGTACACAGTTTAAAATTTGATTTGAGAGACACATAAACATGGTTTTAATTGTGCCAATACACAGAATTTTTGAAAAACCTTTGATTGAATCTTTTAAGGTGTATTCATAAATATAGATACATCACTGTATTTAAACTTGGATGACAACCATAAAAATGTAAGAAAGCTTTTAAAAAAGAGACGTAGCAATATTTAGTAATTGATGCAAATATATGTTTGGTGCATCCTTACTGGGTTATAGAGATAAATGTGTGGATTACACACAGATTGGAATAGCACAGAAGGGTAACTGTTGTCTTTGTTAGAAACCGGTCCTAGGATGCTTGTTTCCGGTCCAGTGAGGACCTGGCTTGGCAGTTCGGGCTGGACTGTTCCCATGAGGCACAGGGTCAAGACTGATTTGCATATGGCCGGGTCTAAACTGGGGTGGCATGGTGAGCAAAAGAATGATGGATTTAACCCAGATCTCTTGACTGGGGGTGAATGTTTTGATTTGTTCTGCATTCCGTCCATCAATTGTGTGTCTTTTGCTTTCTTGCCCTAAGTGCGCCAGGTATGCCCAGACGTGGGTCCTGGGCTCACTGTGCCACTGGAATCAAGCTATCCTGGCTGAAGAGGGGTGAAACCCCGAAACCGGTCCTAGGATGCTTGTTTCCGGTCCAGTGAGGACCTGGCTTGGCAGTTCGGGCTGGACTGTTCCCATGAGGCACAGGGTCAAGACTGATTTGCATATGGCCGGGTCTAAACTGGGGTGGCATGGTGAGCAAAAGAATGATGGATTTAACCCAGATCTCTTGACTGGGGGTGAATGTTTTGATTTGTTCTGCATTCCGTCCATCAATTGTGTGTCTTTTGCTTTGTTAGATCAAAGCCTGAACCATGTCAAACTGGTTCTGAAATCCTGGTAAAATTCTGGTAACTTATTCTTGATAGGTGCTTCCACACTGTCATAGGACAATTGTGTTTTCAACTCTGAAGGTTCTTGGTACTACGAAAGCTGGCAAAACATGGAGTCTAAGGTCACCTTAGATAGTACTCAATCGATTCTCTGATTGTGGCATTCCAACCGGGGTACCCCAAGTTAATCCCCAAAAGTGAGAGCATCAAAGAGATTAAAAGTAATTTGTTCTCTCTGACTTGTTTCACAAAGCCTAGCTATTGGTTTGGTATAAAATATTATCAACCCAGAAGATAGTTCTGAACCATTAACAGCACAAAACTTGGAAGGAAACCTTTTTGACAGCAAAATGTCTTGAAAATTATTGGTTCCTCCTGAGTGCAACAAGATCTGAAGAACATTTTGTTGTTGGCATGACAAAAATAGAGCCACAGAGATTGTCAAATCTTTGAGGACATTAATTATAATGTTGGCAAACCTATGTGACACCATTTGAACAAACACACTTGATAGACTAGCCTCTACCTTCACCAAGTAGTCTCAGTTTCTAGAACTTCCAGAGTTGATTCCTGAGTTAAGGCAATTGTTTTGGAGGAGTTCGCTTACTCGAGGATTCTCTAGAAAAATGACCCTGTTTGCTGCAATACAAAGAGAAGTCTAATCTATGTCTTTACTTTTTCTCGTCAAAGGTCCAAGACCCCACCAATATGCCTGGCCTTTGCAGTATCCAAATGATGGCGTTCTGCATTTATTTCTCTTGGTGAACTAAAACTACTGTGGTATCTCATTTTGTTTGCTAACCTTTTCTTGCAATTAACCAATGGTTGATCTTCACCACCAAGACAATAAAATCATTACAGTCTTTGGGAGGATCTGGAATTTCAGCAAGAGCATCATTCAATTCATTCCTAAAACCCCTGTAGAAAAGGTTTAACCTCTTATTCTCTAGCCAATTAAGTTCAATAGTTAGCCTATTAATGTTTTTGAGCTAAGACTGGAGATTCTTGTTTCCCTGCTTTAAACTCAATAACACATTATTGCTAGCTTGCATAAATGTGTGGTTTGCAAAACTTTAAAGTCGGCCAGGTTGTATAACAAAGGGTCATTCCTTTCTAGCAAATAAATTGACCAGAGTGCTGTGCTAGCCGCTAAGTATGAAAGGGTGAAGGTCATTTTGGTGGAGTCATCAGGGAAAGCTGCTGGTCTACATAGGAACTCCAGCTGACATTGATTCATAAAGATCAGAAATTTGAAACTGTCTCAATTAAACCATTCTGGCTGAGCTAGAGGTACAGGCTTGGGAGAAAACAGAGTAATATTCATCATGATCTCCCATCTTGACTGGCACTGAGAGGGCTCTTGTAGGGGTAAACCTGGGATTCAAGATGCATGCAGGTTGTAAAACAGACTATGGAAAAACGTGGACATCACAAGTCTAGCAACTGCCAGTGGTTGCTCCCAGGGTCAATCGTTCGGCGATATCTCTGAAGTTCTGGTCTGAGTACTTGATTTTTCTGATGCAGAGCAATAACTCTGCTTGAATTGCAGCTAAACTTTGGGCTGTATTTGACAAGTTTAGCCCTCCCCAAGGCCCTGAGCCAAACTCTGAGTATCAATTCAGTTTTTATCTCCGGGATCCATGTCGCTCGCTCAACAGGTATAAGTGGGCTTGGATTTCTGTCAAGATCCCCCTGCCTGGTGTTTGGTTCAGGTTGTTGTGGGATCAACACAAATTCCACCACTCCCTCATTAGGGCACCTTCAAACAATATTACTCTGGTCAGTGGGTGTAACCCAGCAAGAGATAGGGCTCGGAAGAGAGGATAAAGTGTTCTGTCTGCCTTCACGACTTCACACAAATGTGGTTTCTCCATCAACACCAAACATGGTTGTCAGTTCTCTTCATTTCTTTTTGCTGATAGGAGTCACCTTATCACAGATTGAAACACAAGTTACTTGTCAAATTAAATGTACACACAAGATATGCTACTTACTTTAAATACAACTCGTATTTCACTCTTTCCCAGGAAGTCTAGACAGTCCGATTTTTAATTCTTAATCCCCCAAGGAGATTCTCCTTTTAAGGTATTGGTTCAACTCTGCCTTATTGTTACAGTTTCTTGCATTTTGGTGACATAGATGCAACATCAAGTTCTAGGTTCAGCGCATGAGGTCCCAATTGTCTTTTCTCAATCAAACAAGATCAGCTTGGGATGACTGCTGAACTGAGGAGGGGGTCAGTAAACGAGGGTCATTTTAGTCATTAAAGTTTTGAGTTAGTGCACTAACCTGACCATTGTCTTTCTTGCACCAGTCCGGTAGTTTTGAAAAATAAACTGACAGGGTTCAATTCTGGATTTAGCCTCTGGACTCTTCTGTAATCACTGACTCCTCTCCAGGCAATGATCAAATGAGAAGCAAAGCAGTTCCCGTTGGTTTGCGCATGCATTATATAGTCACACTATAACAAATGGCCACAAGATCATGTGACCAAGGAAAGCCCACTATATAAATCTTGCCAGATTTCAATTGTCTTTATTCCCTGGGAGGGTCACAGTCTGGAACATGATCCTGGGATGATCAACAGAAATAGGGGTATGGGGCACGTAATATTGAATATTAGGTGGAAACATATTCTTTAAAGTACCTTGAAGGAGCCTAACATGGGGAAACAATTGGTGCCTCTTCTAGTGCTACCAGCGCATACTATGCAATCCTTGACACCCATCTGAGTCAAGCGCACTGCTTGATGGTCTGGATGTAAGTCCTATTTAGCTGTACCAGATGTAACAGAAGCTGCACATGTGAGGAGGAGCTGCACCACCAAAGGCTCAAGCTGTATATGGAGTTTTCTCCGACCTTCAAAGAGCATCTAGGAAGTCAATTATTAAATGCAGCATGTAGCTTAGAACCAAACCCTACAACGAGATGCACTATTGGCATGGAGTTTTGAAACATCTCCTTTCCCTACTCCTCGTCTGAAGAATTGGTTGAATTTGACCTGTGTGTCATGAAGTCCGCAAAGCCCAAAGGAGGGACAGCCGGGAGGAGTATCCATTGAACATCAAGTATTGAAGAATCACCTGTACAGCGCTGGAATCTGGAGAGTCCGATGGCTGTTTTCCTGAAGAAGTGGACCATCAGAGCAGGTGACATGATCACACACTCCTTGATCTGGTGCATCTCTGATGTTGAGGAGACCTCCCAGTAGAACTGGAGCTGATGGACTTCTGTGGATGCTAGCTTGCCAGAGGCTGGTGCTTGTGTTTCATAACAGACCTAAAGAATGTTAAAGAACTATGGAAGGCGTACCTGCAGTGTACTACTGCCTGCACAGGGACTTAGTTGACTGATTGGAGCTCTCCTCCCTAACAACCATTTGCACAGAGTGGCAGTCAGGCTCAATTGCCAAGGTGGGGGTTAAATGAGCAGAGGGGCCTACTGCTTCAGACTTCGAATGCAACAGAGACCATCCACAGACTCAACTCTATGATGCAGTTCTCAGAAGTCAACATAGCAGATGGTGATGTGATTCCCAGCCCCATACCCAGGAAGGGCGATAGAATCAAGCTCTCAGTGCTTTGGACCAAGAGTACGTTTTCCTGAAAAAGTGACTGCCTCAACCTTTTCTTGCTTGGAATCTAGATGCCCAGATCCGAAGGCGGACTGGTCTTGATGATGCAGCAGCATTTCTGGACTGCAGAGTTTTGGTCTTAAAGAACCCTTTGCTCCCAAGAACTCCATGTCGTTCCCCTGGACCATGACAACTAGGTGGAACTGAAACAATTCATCAGATACCATAATACTAGGCAATAGATGTATTTTAACTGTTTTTTTTCCACTTTCACATATTCATTGGCACTACTTAGGAGGGAGAGGTCCAGTTAGATTACCTCCATGAAGGAGAACAATTGTTCCTCCAAGGGTAACCATGCTATGTCACTCGAAGGGAACGTGCTCCATAAGAAGACCATATGCTTTCTACCTGATCAAATGTAATTTTTTTAAATCATCCTGCCCTTACTCTGCATGCAAGCTTTGCAAGCTATGGTGGCTCAAGGATACCTCATACCATGCACCGTATGACTTATGCCCTAAGCATGAGACACAGAGGTTATGTGAACCAGTTATGCAAATGGCCAGTGGCCAATGGCACAATGACTTATAGTCAGGGTGGTGTGTCATAAGCTATCCAATCTAAAGGAAAAATGAAGAAGATGGGGGAAAATAGATACAAATAATGACTGGTGGTAGGCAATCCTTAATTTATTCACTGAGCACGTGAGAAGGTGGTTCCAATCCACACCAATGGCCATAAAGAAGGAAAAAGACGAGAAAATGAATATGCACAGGGCTGAGTGCATATTGTGTATTAAATATGTAGGTATGGTTCTGATGCACATGAGGTCTGTATTTTAGCAGCTATTTCCCACCACTAGGTGGCATTGAGAACAACAGATTGGGAATTGGAACGATCAGACCATATTAGTCTTTAGATTCTCATTTTGCCTAAATAATAGATAAAACAGAAATTACCAAGTATTCACCCTGCTTTATCTGGCAGAGAGGGGGTACCACAGTTACTGAGTTTTGGTTGATTTCCCTTTTAAAAACGTAAAATATCATGTTACTTCACCAGGAAGCTGGTAGAGAACAAGAGGCCATGAACGTTAAGCATTTTTATAGTAGCAAATGCTATGATTCTGCTTTTCCTGCTGAAAAAATGCTTTTCAGAAGTTTGAATCTCATTTTAAGAGTCAAAAAAGTTTTTCTGACTCCTAAAAAGGGATTATGAATGGATAACAATTCAATATCCAAATACCGAATCTGTATGCTACATATCAATCGAGCCACTACGGCAACGCACTCTACATCGAAATTACCCAGAAAATCCTCAAGAAACTGCAGAACATTCAGAACGCTACTGCTAGACTCATTCTCAACATCCCCCGCTGCAACCACATCACCGGCCACCTGAGAGACCTCCACTGGCTCCCATTCAACAAAAGAGTCGCCTTCAAGCTCCTCACACACACCAACAAAGCCCTACACAACTTGGGACCTGAGTACCTTAACCACCGCCTCACATTCCACGTACCCACCAGGAACCCCCGCTCCGCCCATCTGGCCCTGGCCACCATGCCACGCATCTGCAAGACCACAGTCGGAGGAAGATCGTTCTCCTACCTCGCAAAGAAGACCTAGAGCACCCTGCCTCTCCACCTCAGGCAATCACTGTCACTGCCTCAATTCAGGAAGGACCTCAAGACCTGGCTCTCTGACTGAACCGCAGCGCCTCTGATGGACCAGCACCCCCCCCCCCCAGCACTTTGAGACCCTTACGGGTGAGTAGTCGTGCTTTACAAGCCACATGATTGATTGATTGATCAATGTTGAATTACCGATGCTTCAAAGGAGGTGGTAATCAATTCGCAAATGGGAAGGGGTATCATTGTGACTAAAGCAATAGTTTGCTGGGGAATAGGCAGTGGTCCACAGGACTACTGAATACTATCTAAGAGAGTTCTTTTTTTTTTATCTCAGCCCCATTTCCTTTAATGAAAAAGGGCTGCATTTATAATTTCTTTTTTTATTTTAAAGTGATCACGGACATGGTGGTATGCTGATCCCAGCAGGTCACCATCCCTGTGATGACCTCCAATTGTAGCGAGTTGACCACTATTTTGTGGGCAGTTATTCGTGCATCTGGGTTATTCTGCATTAGGTTTCACTGGAGACAGGTAGGCCACTTGCTGTAACTTCCCACAAAGCCAGTGTGCCTTCTGGAAGTTAACCCTCCGACGACTTCCCAAGGGGCCTCACTTCATGGGGGCCAGTGTCAAACCTTTTTACAGAAATATTCTCTCAAAGGTAAGTCAGTATTAAAATTACTCCACACTCTCTATTAAGACACCTTGAGTGGGCACCAGTCAAATAACTTTGGGATGTCTTCCTTAGAAGATTAGGCATTAATCCGTGAGACCCTCATGGGTGAGTAGCGCGCTTTAAAAAAAACCCTGATTGATTGATTGATTAACAACTTTGGTCCTGAAGAATTGCCACACACCTATCCCTGGCTAAATAGGGCAAGAAACATATTGACCATTGAAGACTACTCAGTGGCCATTAGAATCCCATGGGAGCTTTGTGTGGTTTCATCTTGGCAAAGGCCCCAATCAGAATAAACATAGTTAGGGGCATCCTTAGCTAATTTTAACTCATCACAATTGTCCAATATACCACTTCTCACGGCCCCTACATCATAGTAGGGTTAATACTGTTGGTGCGATGATTCCCTTAACACTAGGCTGAGAAAAACAAATCTCAGGCAAAGTGCCCCCCCACCCTACGGGGCACTTTGGTCATTGCAGTGCAGAGCACGACCCGATGATGCAGCGTGCCAACTTGGTGGGTGAGGGTGTGTGCATCCTATTGTAGATAACCCACTTTGACCTGTAATAATTCCTTGTCCTAAATTTGTGTCAGCATGTTCATGAACTGCACACCTGGTTTTAAATATATATGAATGTGGCATACCCAGCACCCTCCTCAGAATACTGCTGGACCTAAGGAAGATCAGAAGAGGATTGAACCTGTTGTCTGAGACCTGAGAAGAGTCCTGGAGGACTGGACCTGCTCTCTCTTGTATCCAGGAAAAAGAAGTGGGCTCCAAGGGACATAAGGCTGGCCTCCTGTTTAAGCTACAAGACACAACAAGCTAAAAGACTTCCAGCTGACAGCTGGACCTGCCCTTGACCCTTCTGTTGGCCTCTGCTGAAGTGAATCCTGACCCCCAAGTGCTGTTCCTGAGGGACTGGAACACTTGACTGGTTCTGGGTGGATTTCTCCTACCACCCCTGAAAACCTGGGGCTTTGAACCTTTTTGGCTTTAAAGACTTCTGGAGGATTGGGAAAAACTTGCCAAGCAGATCTGATTAAGGTGCATTGCTGTTGGCCTGAAGATTCAGGATGGTAAAATCTCCGTTGAGGGGACCTCGTGGAGACGGTATCCGGCCTCAAGGACCCACCATGGCTACAGCCTGCTATCTTGGCCGCTGAAGATTTTGGACTTTCAGTTTTGAGACTAAACTCCAAGGTAAAACCTCCGACTTCGTTTAACCTGGTCCCTGTATTCATCCCGCATTCCATGATGGTCAGTCTTAAATTGCGGCTAGGTCCCAGTCTACTATGACTAGTTGACCCTGATTGCTGCTTAACACTTTTTGACACTACATATATATATAAATCCTTAAAAATTCATATCTCTGGTTCTCTTTATTAGATTGTTGTCACTTTTGTTTATTTTATGTATTAGAATCTACTTTATTTTTCTAAATTGGTTTGGGATTTTTCAAGTGTTGTGTTTAAACTTTATTATTGTTTTGGTACTGCATAAATACTATACCCATTGTCTCTAAGTTAAGCTCTGTACCACTAGAGGATTGAGCTTAGGTTAATTTAGTGACTTTAGTGGTTCAACCTTGCAAGGATTGTCTTTATTGCTTAAGGTGAATAGTCATTCACCTTAACTAATAACCCAATTTCTTACACTGCAAGTCAGCCAAATGTAAGTGGACAAACTGCTTCTTTTTTGTCAGAAATAAGCATTTTGTAAGTGACCCATAAGGTTGAAAACTGTACCTTGATCCTGACCTCAACAGATGGCTTGGAATTCAATACATTCTTGTTCTCTACCATAAGGCTTATTTGTGTTTGGGTTTCAGTAATGTCAATGGCTAGCCCAGATTTTTGACTAGATCCTCTAAAATATTGCTGATACCATTTGGATCATTGACAATTGTTTAAATATGGGATCTAGCGTGTGTATCAAGTTGGTGTCACTGTGTTCAGTAGTTTGGCATTATCAGTGATCTGTGGGATGGTGGTAATCAGGTATGAATGGCACTCATTGGGAATGGCTGTTAGTATCCAAGTCCATTGCTGGAGCTGCATGGAAGCCACAAGATCACTCCATGGCAGCTTCTATAGCTGGGTGTTCCTATACAAGTGTAGAGACAGGCAGAAGTAAATGCAAGAGGACAAGGACAGCAATTCAGAGCACAGACTTTAAAATGAGAATGATTACACTTGGCACTAGCACAATCAAAAATATAGAAACTTGTACACTTGCAAACATATTACTCTCTGTAGTATGGAAACAACAACAAACATGTATTGCACTAACTAATTGGAGAAGTACCAGGTTAAATATGTACAAAGTGGACAGAACACAGTACATTCAATATACATGTGCTAACACTAAACATTGATTTTGTGGCAGTGAATTGAGCCTTTGTGGAAATAAACACTTTTCCTGGTCATGGGCCACAGGAAAAGTACTACGGTTTGTAGTAGAAGCACCATCAATGATAAAGGTTGAATCCTGGGCACAACAGGATCCACCTACCCCCAGAAATGGGAGTGTGAGGCTTCCCGCTCTTTTACCCAGGTACAGCCAGTAGGTGCATGGGGTACCTGATGTGCCCCTGCAAAAGGGGAAAGCCCATTACATTGATAAAAGACTGGCAATTACAGGGAACAGAATGATAACTCAAGGTATCTAAAAAACACAAAAAGATAGAGGCATTCATACTACATTCTTAACATATCCAAGATATCTGTTAGTTCTAAGACTGTTAACAATTTAGAAGGGGAAATCCTGCTGTCTTTTGGACTCTATCATGGGTTCCCTTCTTATCTAAAAGTAGTAGATATATTGTCCTTATGTTGAATTTCAACATATGACTATCCTTGTGTTACATATACAGGGTTAGGGATCTTATTCGATGGCCCTGTCGCATCTGAAACGATGAGAATTTGTTATTTGCGCTGAGATAATCAATTTAGGATTGATTGCACCTGATATATGAGATTAGCCACAGTTAGAAGCTTTCAACTTAAAAACACCAATTTGAGCTTGAAAAGAACCAGACAACTATTACTTGTAATAGCCATTGAACAGCTGACGCCAATTAGGTATTTTTATAGGGAGCTGAACATAGCTTTAAAAAGCGAACTAGCACCAGCAATATATGTACTGAGACTGTATAGATTCAAATGAGTACTTTCTAGTGTATGCCCTAATGTATGATGTTATGAACATTAATGTTGTTGTTGTGCTGGAGTAGAATATGTTTACTGAAATAATGAAACTAAATTTTAACTTAGAAAGAACTCACATCTTGGATATTTTAGCAATCTAGTATGGGTGCCTCTATGTTTTTGTGTTTTTAGATTAATTGGATAGTTCAATCAATTAATCAGTCAACTAGGGGCTTTTAGAGCACAGCTACTAACCCGTGAGGGTCTCAAGGTGCTGAGGGGTGGGGGGCTGCTGGTCCCTCTGGGTGTAGGATCATTCGAAGTGCCATATCTTGAGGTCCTTCTTGAATTGGGTCAGCAACGCGGATTGCCTGAGGTAGCGGAGCAGGGTTGTTCCAGGTCTTGGTGGCGAGGTAGGAGAAGGATCTTCCTCTGGTTTGGGTCTTGTTGATCCTGGGGACGGAGGCTAGGGCGATTTGGCGGAACGGAGTTTTCTGGTGGGTACGTGGAATGCGAGGTGGTGGTTCACGTATGCTGGTCCTTCGTCATGAAGAGCTTTGTAAGCATGTGTGAGGAGCTTGAAGGTGATTCTCTTGTTGACTGGGAGCCAGTGGAGTTGTCGGAGGCGTTGCATGATGTGGCTGTGGTGGGGGATGTTGAGGATTAGTCTGGCTGCGGCGTTTTGGATGTTCTGTAGTTTTGTTTGCTGTTTCTGGGTGGCGCTGGTGTAGAGTGCGTTGCCATAGTCGAGTCTGCCGGTGATGAGTGCATGTGTGACCGTTTTTCTGCATTCTGTGGGGATCCATCTGAATGTCTTTCGAAGCAGGCGGAGCGTGTGGAAGCAGGCTGAGGAAATTGCATTGATTCGGCAGTTCATTGTAAGCGATGAATCCAGTATGATGCTGAGGTTGTGGTCCGTCGGGGTGGGAGGGGATCCTAGAGTGACTGGCCAGCAAGAGTTGTCTCAGGCTGAAGGGGGAGGTCCCAGGATGAGTACTTCAGTCTTGTTCGAGTTGAGCATGAGGCAGCCATCTTACATCCAGTTAGCAACGTCCTTCATTGCGCTGTGGAAGTTGGCTCTGGCGGTTTTGGGTTAGTTGGTGAGGATGAGGGTCAGCGGGTTGTCGCGGCCCAGGAGATGATGTTGAGTCCGTGGCTTCTGACGATAGCTACGAGGGGGGTCATGTAGACGTTGAAGAGGGTGGGGCTCAGGGAGCAACCCTGGGGCACTCCTCAGCTGATCTCTGTAGGTTCTGAGAGGAACGGGGGTAGTCTAACTCGCTGATTATGGCCGGTGAGGAAGGAGTGGATACAGTCCAGTGCCTTGTCACAGATGTCACATGGAGACGGTGTCAAAGGGGGCCGAGAGGTCCAGTAGGATGAGGGCTGCGGTCTCGTCCTGGTCGAGGAGGGAGTGGATGTCGTTGGTGCCAGTGAGAAGTGCAGTCTCCGTGCTGTGGTTGCTTCGGAAACTGGATTGGGAGGTGTCTAGGATGTGGTTTACTTCTAGGAGCACGGAGAGTTGGGCGTTGATGGCCTTCTCAATGACCTTGGCTGGGAAGGGGAGGAGAGAGATGGATCTGGAGTTCTTGAGGTCAGTTGGGTCTGAGTGCGGCTTCTTCAGAAGGGGGTTGATCTTGGGATGTTTCCAGATGTCGGGGAAGGTGGTGGTTTCAATGGAGCAGTTGATAGTGCGGCGAAGCTGGGGGGCGATGGCGGCGGTTGCTCTGGGGAAGATGTGGTGCAGGAAAGGATCCTACAGGGTTCCTGAGTGGATGCTCTTCATGGTCTTGAGCGTGTCCTCTGCTGTGAGCGTGGTCCTGCAGAGCACAGTCTTTTGTGGTATGGCGTGGTTGCGTGCAGTGGTGGCGGGTGAAGTAGCAGGGTCTAGGGTGTAGAAGCTGTCGTAGATCTGCCTGATCTTGTGGTGGAAGAAGGTGCCGAGTTTGTTGCAGAGGTCTTGGGAGGGAGGGACGTCTGTGGTCTCGCTGTTGGGTCTGGCGAACTCTTTGACGATGGCGAAGAGTTCTTTGCTATTGTGTGCATTGGTGCTGATTCTGTCTTGGAGGGCCATTTTCATTGTGGTTTTGAGGAGGAGGTGGTGTGCGTTGATGGCGGATTTGAAGGCAGCGTGGGTTTCCGGGATTTTGTTGTTTCTCCATCTCTTCTCGAGTCGTCTGCAGATGTGTCTGGATTTGAGGAGGGAGGGAGTGAACCAGCTGACTTTCTTGGAGTGTTGCTTGCCTGGTCTTTTCTTGAGGGGAGCCAGAGTGTTGGCGCAGTTGGAGATCAATCGGTGGAGGTTGCGTGCTTGGGTGTTGGCATCCGTTGGCATTGGCGAAGTGGTAGTGCTGAGGGAGTCGATGAGAAGTTCTTCAGTGGCCTTGATCCAGCTGCGACGGGGGACGGTGAGAGCGGTGGTGTACGGTGGGTGTGGTGTAGGCAAGATGTACACAGTGGTGGTTGGTCCAGGAGAGTTTGTGGTGTTGCTGTAGTTGATGTTCCTGCTGGCGGAGAAGACGGGGTCGAGTGTGTGTCTGGCTGTGTGGGTCAGTACGGTGACTAGCTGCTTGAGTCCGATGTTGGCGAGGTTCTCCAGTAGGGAGGTAGTATTCTGGTTGCTGGGGTTGTCCATGTGGAAGCTGAGGTCTCCAAATAGGATGTAGTTGGTGGATTCAAGAGCCTGGGGTGCGATGAGGTCTATGATGGCGTCGGAGAAGGGTGGTCGGGGGCACAGGAAGGGGGCGTGGCCGTGGGGGATCGCGACAAGGGAGAAAATAGGAGGAAAGGAAAAAGGAAAAAGCAAAGCCAAAAGGCACAATAAAAGAGAACGCAGAAAGAGAGACAGAGAGACAGAAAAAGCAGAAAGAGAGAAGGACACAAGAAGGGCGTGGGGCCGCGGGGGATCGCAGCGGCAGGGGCGACGAGGGAGAAAGCAGGCGGAAAATGAAAAGGAAAAAGCAAAGCCAAAAGGCAGAACGAAAAAGAAAGAGAAAAACAGAAAAAGCAGAAAGAGAGTCAGTAGGGCAGTCAAGCAGCAGAGCAGTGGCGCTCTCCCACAGGGATGAGGCGCAGGCAGAAGCCTGCGGGTGGAGGAGGGCCTCGAACTCCTGACCTCCGGGTCAGCAGCAGCAGCACACGAGGAACAGCAGCAGCTACCAGACGGAGCTGTGCTGCGAAGGAGCAAGTCCACTATAGGATAGGTCAAACAGGTAACTGCCCCTTGCTGGGCACGCAGCGATGTACTAAATGAACTCCCACATTACCTCTACTTTGTGAACATGCTCTTAACTCAGGGTACTTCATATTCAGATGTAAAAATGGAGATGTAAAAGTGACACAATTGTTGCTACCTGTTAGCCTCGATGTTTGGTGTCCAAGAACACAGTTGGCAGACTTTACTGTATGTGTGTCACACATGGGCATCTCTCCTTTTTAGTTTTAGAATAAGTGGCTACAGGTCACTTTCTATTCTTTTCTCCACCTTTTAGTCTTGTTCCTGGGTATTCCAATCTGTAATATTTTGCAAACTGTAATAATTTTGCTTACTGCACACTCGAAAAATGCAAGGATATCTTACAGTGTCTAATTGGTGACCCTCAACCCATATTTAAACCTAATACTTAGCAGTTGTTTTCAGACTTTATACAGTAGACAATGGCAAGTGAAACTGTTGCTAAACACCACAAAATTCGTATTTGTTTAATTTCCTTAAGTAAAGTTGGACTGCTGAGTACAATTGTAATCCTATGCTACATTGCAAGGTAGGACATTCATTATTTTGTAACAAATCAGCCAATCTAGTGAGAGAAGGAATTCCTCGTGCAAATGTATGTGTCTAATGTAAGATTTTTAGTGCTTAGAAGTAAATTGTGGTAGGCTTGCAACTGTCGCTCTTAGTATACTTTTGTCTATTAAATTAGTAAGCTCTATCTTTTAAAACACATTATTTGTCACCCAAATTAATAGACCACATGAGGATTGGACAGAATGCCTTTAAGATGCTGAAAAAAGTAAATTAGATGCCAAGAGAGAGCATATATGTATTTGATTGGATTGCAACTGGCACATAGTTGCCCCTACTATTAATACAGGATAGAGGGGCATGACACCTTCTCTCCTGTAGTGTCGCTAGGCATAAATACACAACACCAACACGTTTCTGTGGTGGGAGCTTTATTTTCACACAACCACTGCTCTCCTGTTTCTGCTCCAATCTACCCCTCCTTGTCTCCTCCTCTTCCGCCTCCCATTTCTCCTCCCACCTGTCGACCTCCTGTGCTGGTCCTAGCACCCAGCACGTCCTACAATATTACATCTTCCCCCTTCTTAAACAACTTGAAACACCTCAGATGTGTCCGTGCATATCAGAGTAAATAATAAGAGAAAACAACATAGTTACAGTTCTTCAATCAGGCGAACGGGTCTTCGATGAATTCGCTGCGGCCGGAGAGCTACCTCTTGAGTCGCCTGCTCCCCTTCGTCAGGAGACGTGGAAGGTCGATGATCACTTATTAACTCAATATAATAAAAAGAGAAAGGGGGTTTTTTGAACACAAGGTATAGGTGGCGCTAACCTGTTAACGTAATGTATATAAAAGAATGTAACCTTGTGGTGCCACAGGTGAGGGAGAACACCTAAACCCTCAGTAGAGGACGCGAGTCCGTTTATACAAATGGCAACATGCCCTGTGCACACACACAAATTTTAAACAACACAAAGTAAACGTTGTTTGCCAATGACTGACAGGAGAAACGTTCTTCCAATGTTCCTTTACTGAAGTGTTGAATCAAATGCCAGCCAACACGTGTTTCGTCAATGGGTGTGTAACCCTTGACTTCCTCAGGGCTAAAGGCAATAAGGTAGGACTTAAGACCTCTGACTGGTGATAATTCCGACCCAGCGGGTCCTATTAGTAAGTCCAAATCGACGAGATATCCCATTAATTTAGTGGATAATCTTAAACAAAGTCATATGCCGACGTATATATATCTTCCTCGGTAAATTAGATAGTGTCACTTGAGCTCGGTAATCTTTCTTGTATATTTAGGTTGTGCCAGTTTGAATCCTTAGGCGAGTGCACCGTGGCTAGTGTTTCTGCAAAGAGTAAACCGGTTTACTCTTTGCAGAAACACTAGCCACGGTGCACTCGCCTTAGGATTCAAACTGGCACAACCTAAATATACAAGAAGGATTACCGAGCTCAAGTGACACTATCTAATTCTACCGAGGAAGATATATATACGTCGGCATATGACTTTGTTTAAGATTATCCACTAAATTAATGGGATATCTCGTCGATTTGGACTTACTAATAGGGACCCGCTGGGTCGGAATTATCACCAGTCAGGAGGTCTTAAGTCCTACCTTATTGCCTTTAGCCCTGAGGAAGTCAAGGGTTACACACCCATTGACGAAACACGTGTTGGCTGGCATTTGATTCAACACTTCAGTAAAGGAACATTGGAAGAACGTTTCTCCTGTCGTCATTGGCAAACAACGTTTACTTTGTGTTGTTTAAAATTTGTGTGTGTGCACAGGGCATGTTGCCACTTATTAACTCAGGTGGATCTCCTTTTGCCACACTGCTGGGTGCAGTCAATGCTTCTCTGACATTGGGCGTGCATTTCTGAAAATGCATCACATTCCTTGTGATCCTCTTGTCCTCTGACGCAGCCGTGATCATGGTCCCTTTTTGTCTTGTCACCAACAGTGGGCATGCATGATATTGACAGTCTGCTTTTCTCTGTTGTTCTTGCCGCACCAGTACCCAGTCTCCCTCCTGGATGGATGGCTGTGCAGCTTTTCTCCGTCTGTCTGCGTATTCCTTCATCTTCTCCTTTTTCAGTCTGTCTCTTGCTGCTAATTCTTCATGCTCAGAGTCTTGATGAATACCGCTAGCTACGTCTTCCCAAGCTGGTATTCTTGTGCGCACTGTGCGACCCAACATTAACGTTGCAGGACATCTGTCTGTGGTAGTATGTGGTGTGGTTCGATATGCTCGTAACACCTCATTTAAAGCCACTTGCACATCACACTTTGAAAGTTCTGCCTGCTGGATGGTTTTCTTTAGAGTGGCCATGAATCTTTCCACCATTCCATTGGCCTGTGGCCACAAGGGAGTAATTTTCCGGTGTCTGAAATTCAGATGGTTGGCAAATGCGGCAAATTCTTGCCCATTGAATGGTGGGCCATTATCTGTTTTAACTATCTTCGGTATGCCCCATGCTGCGAAAACCTCATCCAGTACAGGTATAGTGGTAGCAGCTTTGGTTGACGCTATGAGGTGCGCAATTGGGAAACGTGAGTATTCGTCCATTATGACCAGAATATACTTGCCAGATTGCAATGGGCCAAAGAAGTCTACTGCGACATGATGCCAAACGCCATCCGGCAATTCAGACATTTGTAGAGGCGCAGGTGGATCCTCTCGACTTACTAACTGACACTGCGGGCAGTCTTTCAGTGTAAGTTCAACCATCTGATCAAGTGTAGGGAACCAGACTCGCTCCCGCAGCGCTCTCTTCGTGGCTACAATTCCTCTGTGCCCTTCATGCGCTAGGTTAATGACTCCTTGGCGCAACTGTTTCGGAATGATGATCCGTTTGTCCCTTAGTACAAGACCATCTGAGGTGATGGACAGTTCATCCTTCACATGTCTAAAAGAGGACAGTTCATGACTGTCAATTTGTTCACTCTGTCCGGATTCCTCCAGATGCCTCCAGCTGTTTGTCTGAATGCGATGTTTTACATTTTGTAGGGTGGCATCTTCAGTGGTGGCGTCAAGGATGGCCTCCAATGGGACTGCAGGTGGTTTGGCTTGAGCCACTCCAAAATGGATGTATTCCTCAGCTACTGATGGATTGGATTTGGATGTTGCCTTGGGATGTCTGGACATATAGTCAGCTGGATTTGCCGCTTTTCCCGGTTTGTGGATGATGGTATAGGTATACTCTTGAAGGCGGATGCCCCAACGCTCTATTCTGGGTGGCATTTTGGCTCGGGGATTTCCGAAGATGGTTATCAGGGCCTGGTGGTCCGTGATAAGCATGAAGTGTTTTCCGTAAATGAAGATGTGAAAATGTTCGCAGGCCCAGACAACCGCCAGGCTTTCCTTTTCGGGCTGAGAGTACGCTCTCTCTGTGTCCGTGAGACTCCGACTGGCATATGCCACAATGTACCGCTGATCACTCTCCCTGTCATATTGAGCTAATATAGATCCAAGTCCTACGGGACTCGCATCCACAGTGATTTCAGTTTTCCGTTGAGGATTGAAATATGCAAGGTTGTTGGCAGATTCATCCGCCGCTTTGATCGCGTGGAAGGCTTGCTCACATCTCGTGTTCCATTGGAATGGGTGGCCTTGTTTGGTCAGCTTTATCAGAGGGTAAGTGATAGTGGCATAATCCTTGATATAGCGTGCACACTAGCTTGCCATGCCTAAAAACGAACGCACATCCCCAACGTCTCGCGGCCTGGGGTATCATTCAAAGCTGCAATCTTTTCAGGATCAGGTTTCATGCCGGCGCCTGAGAAGATGTGTCCGAAGAATTTCAGTGTGGATTTGTGGAATTCACATTTGTCTTTATTTAAGGTGAGATTGGCATCCAACAGAGCATGGCAGACTCGGTCCAGCGCCGTGTCGTGTTCTTGCATTGTTGCTCCATAGACGAGGATGTCATCACTGTAGTTTAGAGTGTTGGGAATGTGATGGATTACCTTCCTGATGGCCTCTTGAAAAATCTCAGCAGCAGATGAGACCCCAAAGCTGAGCCTTTTGTATCGGAACAGGCCTTGGTGAGTCGAGAATGTGGTGATATATGTCGATTTTTCATGGAGTTCCAGCTGGTGATAGCCCTTGTTGAGGTCTAGTTTGGAGAATATTTGCGCACCGTTGAGTGGCGCAATCATGTCGCTGATGTGAGGCCCCGGGTGTCTCTCTCTTTCAATGGCGGTGTTGGGTGCTCTCATATCCACACAGAGACGCACTTTGCCAGGCGAGCCCTTTTTTGGTACTACAACCACTGGAGAGACCCAAGGAGTGGGTCCGGATGTTCTCTCAATGATGTCAGCCCGGAGAAGATCCTGCAGTTCCTCTTCTCCGGACTGTTGAAGGTGAAATGGGATTTTCCTGTGATGTTGTACTATGGGAGTCACACGTTCATTTATATGCAATCGAACTTGACAATGAGCCATCTTTCCTAGTCCGATGAATAATTTTGGAAACTTGTGAACTATGTCAGGTTCATCATCAACTTTGTACAATATTTCTACTAGTCGAAGTCGTTCCGCCGTAGGAAAGCTAAGAAGACAATCTGCTTCAGGACCGTCAATGATGTGAATGCGGGCTGGAATAGTCCTGTCCTTGTATGTGAGATTAGTTGGAAATTGTCCTAGACAAGGAAGAGGTTCCTTTGACATCCATGTGTATACCCGCACGGCAGCTTTATGCAGGTGTGGTTGTGGATTCATTTTGTTGTATTCTGCAACTGAAATATAGTTGAGAGATGCTCCACTGTCCAGAACAAACTTGGCCATGTGTGTGTCCATTTGAAGATGTAGTCACGGGTATTGCTTCAGCCTGTCCGAATCCCCGACCATGCAGACATATTCATCACTGTCTTGCGATATCGGTGACAGTGACCTTGACTCACGAGATTGTGATCGACGTGATTGATATGTGTCATGAGAATGATGGCTGGACTTCGAAGAGCCAGTGGAAGAATCTCTGTGATCCCACACTGCTTTCGCATGATGGCGAGTGTTGGATTGTCTGGATTGTCTGTAAGTGTCTCTGTGGGTGTCTTTGCGAGGTGCTCCGCAGACGTTCTCAAAGTGATTGTCCCTGCCACACTTCCTACATGTTTGGCCTAGTGCAGGGCAAGTCTCAGTGTGAGGGAAGTCATATCCACAGCGATAACATTTAAGTTGGCGCTCCTGCCGTTTGTCCGTCCGACTGGTACTGCGTCGACGACGACTTGTATGGTGAGACTGAATTTTTGGTCTAGATGATCGTTGTTTTGCAGGGGAAGACCTGTTGGTGTTGCGAGATTGGAGCCGGAATGCCTGTTCTCGTTTTTCGCCTCTTCCAGCTTCCATTCGCTTTGCATGTTCTTCTGCCTGATCATGTACTCGCGTCATTTCTTCAATCTCGTCCAGGGAGTAACTTTTCTTTAAAAGACGTCTGCGTAACGACTCAGACTGGCATCCTGCTATGATTCGCAGGCGAAGGGTGTCTTCCGTCGTGAAAGAGTCAAATTCACAGTAGCGGGCCAAGCGTCTAAGTCGCGTAATGAATGTACTCATGGGCTCATCTTTTTCTTGAGATGCCAGATTGAATGTGTATCTTTCATAATCAATGTTCGGTTTGTGAAGAAATTTTCTGTTTAGTGCGTCACGCACATTTGCATAGGACGAAACTGCGCCAGCCGGAAGTTCCTTTATAATCTGACCAACATCTTTCCCGATTAAATTGCGTAGTGCAATCAGTTGCTGCTCCTCCTCAGTCACATGTGAACCTTTCATGAAGTCTTCAAAATCCTCTAGCCATTCCTGCCAGCGAAGGCCCATGCCTCCCCCCGATATGAGGACTAAGGGTTCCAGCGGGCGTAGAAAAGGGACTCCGAGCATGCCAAGTCTGTGTCCACCCATTTGCGCCGTGGACGTAGGGGACTCCGGCCTGGTGCTGGTGCTAGCGGAGGCATGACGCTGTCTTGACGTTGGGGACCCAGACATGGTATATGGATGTGCAAAATGTGGTTGCGCAACTGATTTGTATTGAGGAGTCTAGCACCTGTCACTTGGCGCAAATGCAGTAATGTTGATGCTATCAGCACTTATGGTATGGTGTAGGCTCAACAGCAGAGAGCCTAGGGAAGGAGCAGTCCCAACAGCCACTTGACATATAATGACTACCACTAGCATTAATGGCAATCAAGTATAGGTGACAGGACAAGCGTGTAGTCCACTCCTCACGTTAACGTTACTCTGTAATGTGGTTGAAACACATGTGGAAGCTCAGTTGCTATTCATTGTTCATTTTTTTTTTTTAGGTGATTCCCAGAACTTGTCTGACCTCAAAATGGCCGCCGGGCACTCCTCGCAGGGGATTGGCTGAGGTCCTGACTTAAAGATGGCCGCCTGTGAAATCTCGCTCCTCGCGAGAGTACAGGGCCTGAATCATGCAGTGGCAGCAGCGCGGGAACAGGCAGGCACCGGTACCTTCAGGTATGACGAAAACAGCCACCGGGCGTAGGACGAGACCCCACACTCCTCCAAAGACGCCTGCAGACGGCAGCAGCAACACGGGCACTCGCAGCCCGGAACCTGCGCGACCGGTGTGGGCTCCCGGGTCGCGACCAGAATAGTGCACAGCAGAAGACACGTGCGACCGGGATGGGCTCCTGGATCGCGGCAATGAAAGTGCACTGCAGGAGGCACACGCGACTGGGGTGGGCTCCCAGGGCACGGTAGAGCCCCACAGCTCCGAGGCAGCGGAGCGGACGGCAGACACAGCAGGGGCACAACGCGACCGGGGGGAGCTCCTGGTCCGCGGCACAGCACAGCAGCTCCGAGGCAGCGGAGCGCACACCAGGACACAGGTAATGCAGGCAAGGTCCACGACCACCTTCGTCGCCAGTTGTAGTGTCGCTAGGCATAAATACACGACACCGACACGTTTCTGTGGTGGGAGCTTTATTTTCACACAACCACTGCTCTCCTGTTTCTGCTCCAATCTACCCCTCCTTGTCTCCTCCTCTTCCGCCTCCCATTCTCCTCCCACCTGTCGACCTCCTGTGCTGGTCCTAGCGCCCAGCACGTCCTACAATATTACATCTCCTATTTCAATTAGGCAAGAAAATTAGCTTGAACCGGGCCATATTCATCATCACGAGATGTTTACAAATTGATCAACAAGCTGGGATCACTCTTAGGATACTATAGAATACAAATGGCTCAACTCATTTGAACTCAAATTCAAAATCTGTTGGCAGCAAGGAAGCGGTAACTACAAGAAGACCATTAATAACAGTAAAGCTTCATATTACCTAAGAGAATCATTAAAGCTCCAAACAAATCTGCAATTAATTTTTCTATCATAAACGAAACAAGTGAACCTATTTGCCCAACAAAGGCATTTAGATCAACTGACAAATATAACCAATTTTTAGATTGTTTTATCACTAAGATTGTCAGGTCTCGAGCCGTGTGGCGCCTACCCAGTCCTTCAGGACTACAACTCCCAGGACTTACAGGGGGAGGAGCCAAGCGACTACTTGAGGACGCGGTGGGCACGCATTCCGCGTGCGTAATTCAGACTGATGCTCAATAGCGTCAGATCCTTTTTTTTTCCCGGTTTGATTAGTGGCATCGAGGTCGGCTGCGAGGAACCTTGGCGGCGGGAGGACATCGGTGCTTTCAGGAAGCACGACGCAGGCGGCGGTGTGCTATACCGCGGAAGCCCATCGTAGTGGAGTGTACTTCAGAGTAGCAGGACTCGGAAGGGAGTTTGCCGAGTTCGCCTGGTCATAGGAGATCAGGTGAGAGCTTTTCACAGTGCGGGCGGCGGTGTGCTAAACCGCGGAAGCCCAAGAACCGTGTGTCTTATTGTTTATAGGTAAGGTGATTAGGCGGCGGTGTATCATACCGTGAAAGCCCTCTATCATCACCGAGCCTTATTTATCACTGGTTCTAATGATAATTAACGACGGTGCTTTTAACCGTTCGTTCTGCAATGGATGTTGTTATGAGCAGATGAGTGAAGAAGCCTATTTACTTTCATACCCATTCCCGGGCGGAATCAGTTGTAAGGAGGGGGTCAGGATTACCCCATGACTGGAGAATCGACAGGTCGGGTCTGTTTGGAAGAACCCCGCTGTCACGATTGTTTTTCGTTTCTATGGTTTAAGGAAGGAGTGTGATGTTTTCGGCAAAGGTACATAACTGGTTCTTTAGCGAGAATAATAAAGAGTAGAGATGTATTAGCATCTGGGTAATGATTGTGGTGTTGTTTTCTATTCCAGATTCTCATCCCAGCTGTTCCCACCCCTTCCTATCCCTCACTTGATCGCCCTGTCACTCTATATACTTTTATGTTGGAGTGTGGGGATGTCAGGGGTGGAACCCTTATTGCTTCATCCGGACCCTGAGGAGTACCAGACCCTGACAGAATTACGCACCCACGACACGATACTCCTCCCGGTCGGGTGGAAGCAATAAATGGCATCCTTAGACGATGTGGTGCAGGCCTTGGCATTAGTACAACAAGAGCTTGCGGCATCACGGCTGGAGACCGCAGCCTTACGAGAGAGGGTAGATAGGCTTACTAGAAACCCTTTTGATGTTTCCAGCCCCTATTACACCCCGATTCAAGTAACTGTTCCTCCCCCATCCTGTTAGCTAGTCCCGAGAGGTATGCAGGGGACCCCCAGAAGATACAAGTGTTTCTTACACAGATATTGCTTCATTTCTCCTGCCGGCCTTCGTCGTTTCCCAATAATCATTCTAGGGTGGCGTTTGCGATCTCGTATTTGATCGGAGACGCCGCCAATTGGGCAGTTCCTTTAGTAAGAAACAACGACCCGGTGTTGTCTGATTGGGAAGCGTTCCGTTCCGCGTTTGAAGGTGTGTTCGACAGGCGTACATCTACATTCAGTGCGGATCGGAAACTCCTGGAACTACGACAAGGGAAACGTGATTTAGTCACTTACCTCACTTCTTTTAATCGTTTGGTGACTGAAGCAGCATGGCCTGAGGAAAAGAGAATGTCTCTTTTCTATCAGGGGTTGCGAGAGGAACTGAAAGATGTGATAGCCCAGATAGATCCCCAGCCTAGCACCTGCGCTGCTCTTATCAGTTTAGCGTTGCGTCTGGATGGTAGGATGTCTGAGAGAAGTGAACGGCCTAGAGGGGAGAGGCAGTTTTATAGGTCAGACAACGCCTCCAGGAAGGAATCGGCCATCACTGACAATCCTAGCGAACCCATGGAGGTGGGAGCCATCAGAACGCCTCTCTCGAGGGGCGAGAGAGAGACCGGAGATCCCAAGGGTTATGTATGTATTGTGGGAAAAGAGGACATTTTGTACGTGACTGTCCCTCTAAACCGAAAAACACAAGGAACTTCGTATAGAAACAAGAAGGCAGTGGTATCGGTGGTGAGCACGGAGTCAGGGCCAAATACAGTATCTCCTGCACTTGGTGTGGGTGAGAGGGAATGGAAAATCCCGTCTTTGTCGAGTATCACGGTAAGGGACACCGAATCCCATATTGTGGTGGTGGTGGGGCTAGAATACCAACAGCAGGTGCACCAAGTATTGGCTATGCTAGATTCGGGAGCCACGGGGAACTTTATGGACAGTGGGTTGGTGAGGCGACTAAAAATAGGTAGCGTACCTCGTGAGACCCCTGAGGAGGTGTTTGCGGTGGATGGGAAGCCGCTTAAGTCAGGTCTTGTTACGGAGCAAACCGACACCCTAACGATCTCAATGGATGATGGGTTGAGGCAACTTGTGGAGGTACTGTCCTTAAATATCATAGACGCCCCACAATACGAGGTGATATTGGGCATGCCCTGGTTCTGGAGGCATAACCCTACAGTTGATTGGAGACAGAAGACAGTCAAGTTTTTGTCTCAGGAATGTGAAGAACACTGCCTACAGCAGTACAGGTCTCAGGCGGCGGCATTGTTACACCCGCTTTGCGTAGCCACCGCAGCAGAGAAAGAGGTAGAGTTGCCCGAAGAGTACGCGCAGTTCTCAGACGTATTCAGTGAGACACAGGCAGAACAGCTTCCACCACATAGGGCGTATGACTGCCAAATTGATTTAATCGAGGGTGCCACCATTCCGGTTTGTAGGGTTTATGCTTTGTCGGAGCCAGAAACCCAACACCTGCGGGAATACCTGAACCATTTCCTAGATATTGGCTTCATTCGACCCTCACGTTCTCCCGCAGCTTCCCCTCTTTTCTTTATAGCTAAAGCGAATGGTGAACTCAGGGCATGTTGTGACTACAGAATGCTGAACAAGAACACAGTCCGTAACAGATACCCCTTGCCTCTGATTCCTGTTCTATTAGATCAGGTGCGGGAAGCCATCATATACACCAGATTGGACCTGAGAGGGGCGTATCATTTGGTGCACATCAGAGAAGGCGACGAGTGGAAGACTGCGTTTAAAACGCGTTACGGGTTGTTCGAGTATACTGTGATGCCGTTCGGGCTGTGTAATGCCCCGGCGGCCTTTCAGTATTTCTTGAATGACGTTCTGAAAGACTTTGTGGACCACTTTGTGGTTGTGTATATTGATGACATCCTAATATACTCAGGGTCAGCAGAAGTACATAACAGTCACGTCATGTTGGTTTTGGAGAGGCTGCGGGAGCACCATCTGTTCTGTAAACTTAGTAAGTGCGAGTTTGGGGTGCGTGAAGTAGAGTTCCTAGGGGTGATTCTGTGTCCGGAAGGGTTGAGCATGGCTGGACGCAAGGTACAAGCAGTGCAGGAGTGGCCCATCCCCAAGTGCACTAGGGACGTCCAGTGTTTCTTGGGGTTTGCGAACTATTATCGCAGGTTCATTCTGAACTTCTCACAGGTGGCTGTTCCTATCACCAGGCTGCTTCGTAAGGGGTTCCCTTTATATGGACACCTGAGGCCTCTGCGGCTTTTGATCACTTGAAAGAGGCGTTCACCACAGCCCCTGTGCTAACCCATCCTGTAATGGAGGCTCCATTCATAGTAGAAGCAGACGCCTCAGATGAAGCCATCGGAGCCATACTGTCTCAGAGAGATAAAAACACCGGACAGCTCCATCCAGTGGCTTATCTCTCCAAAAAGCTCAGCGCGACCGAAAAGAACTATACCATTGCGGAGAAGGAACTGTTATCCATCAAAAAGGCTTTCCAGGAGTGGCGGCAGTATCTGATGGGAGCACGCTATCCGATCACAGTATACTCAGACCATCGCAACCTGCAGTACATGAAGACGGCCCGCCATCTCACACAAAGGCAAATGAGATGGACTCTTTTCTTTGCTGAGTATGATTTCATCATTACTTTTCGGCCTGGTACCGACAACCGCAAGGCTGATTCCCTTTCTAGACAGGAGTCTGTGGTGGAAAGACAAGCCAGCACCCCTGCAGCTATCATAAATCCAGAAAAGGTCATCTGTGTACTGCGAGTCGAGCGGTTCCTGGCGGATGTAAGGAAGAAGAGATCTACGGCAGGGTGGGAGAGGTGGGCCCAGGAGGACGGAGCTCGTAGCATTAAACAAGGGCTGCCTTTCCAGAACGATAAACTGTATCTCTCCAATAAAACCTTACAGAAAGCGGCATATGAATGGTGCCATGTGTCCCCTTTGGCCGGACACCCAGGAATCCGCAAGACAATTGATCTGGTAAAAGACACTTCTGGTGGAAATCGTTGGGCACCGATGTTAGTGCATGGGTAGCGCAATGTGAGGTTTGTGCCAGATGCAAGGGAAACAACTCTGGGAAAAAGGAAAGCTCAGGCTGATGCCAACTCCACAACAACCTTGGCAACACATGAGTCTGGACTTCATAACAGGTCTGTCTATGGATCAGGGTTGTTCTGCAATATTGGTGGTGGTGGATAGCCTTACCAAGATGGGCCATTTTATACCTTGTAAGAACCTACCGACGGCAGGCCAGACCGCCCAACTACTGATGGACAGAGTAATCAGACTACACGGATTGCCCAAAGTGATCGTGTCGGATAGGGGACCCCAATTCATTGCCAGGTTTTGGAAGTCATGGTGTAAAGCCTTGCAGATCGAATCGGCAGTGTCAACAAGTTTCCATCCACAGACCGATGGTCAGACCGAAAGGTTAAATCAGACCTTGAGAAGTATCTGCGATGTTATGCCATGGAGGCACAGGAATCCTGGGTGTCGTTGCTGTGGATGGCGGAGTTGGCCTACAACAATGCTCTGCACAGCTCCATCGGGGTCTCCCCTTTCGAAGCTACTTTTGGATACTGTGCAAAGACACTGCCCATTGATCTGCAGGTTGACCTTGCTAACCAACCTTCTGTTTCAGCACACATAAGAGAACTATGGTCTGTCCACAAGAAAGCAAGGAAATACCTGGTAAAGGCCAAGCTGCTGTATAAGAAGTGGGAGGACCGACACCGAATCGACGGTCCCACCTATAGGGTCGGGGATCGGGTTTGGTTGTCCACCAAGAACATTAGGTTCAAGTTACGTAGTGTCTTCCATCCCAAGTACATTGGCCCTTATAAGGTGGTGCGACAGGTGAACCCGGTAGCTTTTAGGCTGCAGCTACCTGCCAGCCTCCGTATCCAACCGGTGTTCCACTGCAGTCTCCTAAAACCAGCTGGGGTTGTTCGGAGACGGTCGCCTCCTCCGGTCTCCTGTGAAGGTGGACTAGAGTATGAGGTGAGAAGCATACAGGATGCGCAATATCGCAGGGGCAGGTTGTGGTATCTTGTCTCCTGGAAGGGGTACACCTCTGAGGACGATTCTTGGGAACCCTGTGTCAATGTGCATGCTCCGGCGGCTGTGTCCGCCTTTTACCGCAGATACCCCGGGAAACCGGGTTCTAGGAGGCGCAGGTAGGGGGGGCCTACTGTCAGGTCTCGAGCCGTGTGGCGCCTACCCAGTCCTTCAGGACTACAACTCCCAGGACTTACAGGGGGAGGAGCCAAGAGACTACTTGAGGACGCGGTGGGTACGCATTCCGCGTGCGTAATTCAGACTGATGCTCGATAGCGTCAGATCCTTTTTTTTTCCCGGTTTGATTAGTGGCATCGAGGTCGGCTGCGAGGAACCTTGGCGGCGGGAGGACATCGGTGCTTTCAGGAAGCACGACGCAGGCGGCGGTGTGCTATACCGCGGAAGCCTGTCGTAGTGGAGTGTACTTCAGAGTAGCAGGACTCGGAAGGGAGTTTGCCGAGTTCGCCTGGTCATAGGAGATCAGGTGAGAGCTTTTCACGGTGCGGGCGGCGGTGTGCTAAACCGCGGAAGCCCAAGAACCGTGTGTCTTATTGTTTATAGGTAAGGTGATTAGGCGGCGGTGTACCATACCGTGGAAGCCCTCTATCATCACCGAGCCTTATTTATCACTGGTTCTAATGATAATTAACGACGGTGCTTTTAACCGTTCGTTCTGTAATGGATGTTGTTATGAGCAGATGAGTGAAGAAGCCTATTTACTTTCATACCCATTCCCGGGCGGAATCAGTTGTAAGGAGGGGGTCAGGATTACCCCATGACTGGAGAATCGACAGGTCGGGTCTGTTTGGAAGAACCCCGCTGTCACGATTGTTTTTTCATTTCTATGGTTTAAGGAAGGAGTGTGATGTTTTCGCCAAAGGTACATAACTGGTTCTTTAGTGAGAATAATAAAGAGTAGAGATGTATTAGCATCTGGGTAATGATTGTGGTGTTGTTTTCTATTCCAGATTCTCATCCCAGCTGTTCCCACCCCTTCCTATCCCTCACTTGATCGCCCTGTCACTCTATATACTTTTATGTTGGAGTGTGGGGATGTCAGGGGGTGGAACCCTTATTGCTTCATCCGGACCCTGAGGAGTACCAGACCCTGACAAAGATCAATACCAATGTCAAAGCACAAATATCCAGAAATGAGCAATTATCTGTCACTCAAGCAGCACTGTCAACCTTCCAGCTTTTGACAAAAGATAGGTTTCCCGAGCTGGTGCAAGGTTGTTGACTCACAGGCTTACCCACAGGTATTCTTGGCTCTTATATTCCTTCCACTATCCAACTGACTGATTGCGGAGCTATGAGAGATGTTATAAATGTATATATAACTCACTACAGGCTCTGTCCCAACCAACTTGAAATCTGCTATTTTCGTCTCTTTATTGAAGTAACCAACTTTTGTCTCCACTATCTGTGCAAATTACGATCCTATTTCACAGCTTCCTTATCTTCCTACACTTCTCAAAATATCAGTTTATAATCAGCTTGAGAGATTTATCAATACCAATATTCTTCACCCTATAAAACCAGGTTTCCATCTCAGTCATAGCATCCGACTTGAATTATTCGCTACCCTAGATGAACTTAGACAATCTGTAGACTTGGCCCAGCCACCTACACTCATTTTGCAAGAACTGTCATTAGAGTTTGATACAATAAGTCACCAGATTCTTATTGATATGCTAGTGAGGGAATGAAATTCTCAAGACCACTCTGGCCTGGTTTTGAGACTTTCTGAATAATCAAACCCAAAAGGTTACACCCCCTCCATTTTTGGTCATCTGAACCGAAGCTTACATGAGGTGTATCCCAAGGTACACTCAGTGTAAGCTTCCAGACACTTGCATCATTGTTATTGTTTGAGATTGCAACACTCATTTAATCAAAAACACTTTGAATAAGATGGTTACCTTAACTTACAGAAAGAAAGAAACCTTTATCAATCTTTCCAGAAGAAAAGAGTTTCTGGAAGAGTGTATACATCTTTTGCCCTGAAGAAGATGGATTGATCAATTTTACCACCCAAAACGATTTATTTGATGGTCCACAATCAGCCTTCCACTATACAAGTTGAAGATGAAACATAGATTCCTATTACTATGGTGACATAATTGAGAAAATATAATTTTTAATAAATGGTATATTGTGAGTGGGTGTATGTAAGTGTTTTTGCACAGCATAATGGAGCATTTTTGAGCAATGAAGTATTGTACCTTTTGTTTTTTATGTATGATTTAGCCACCTCACATAGGCTCCATCCTCTCTAAGTAACTTGGGGGAGTATATTGGTTGTGGTTTCCAATAACCCTGTCCACTGGGTTTTGAGGTGTTACTCTCTTTGCGTCTAGTCACATCCTCTTCATAACATTCCAGTATGCCACACTTCTGAGGTCTTGGAAGGTGTGAGGGCCGAATATTGAATGGTAGATCTCCCTACTCTTCTGGACTGCATGATTCTACTCTTTGCATCCGGTGCTGTAACCACAATTATGGGACAGGATGTCATAGCTGTCATAAGCTGACTGTGATGCAGGTGTAAAAATATAGTGAAGCTTACTCCTTAACATGGTATGAAATTCTTCGAGTGGGGTTAAGTGCATCTCTAGCCCTAGCCCTACTTTCAATGGGTTAAAACAGGGTTGTGTGTTGGCACATTTGTTATTTTCTTTTTACTTCTCAGATTTCCCACGTCAAGTCCGGGATGGAAAATATTCTCCCCTGCAAGTAGGATCAAAACAGCTGCACACCCTCATGTATGCAGATGATATAATTTTATTTGACCAGGCCTCCAAAGAAGCCTGAGGGTGCTATACAATTATGCTTTAAAGAATTTTTATACATCAATATAAAAAAGACAAAAATATGAGTTTTTAGGGAAAGAAAAGTGCACCGAAATGTACCTGGGTAATGAAAGGTTGTAAGTTGTAAATACATATTCCATTTTAGGCAGAACCTTCTCCGGTAATTAAAAGGATAAATTGCACATTATAAATTTGAGCAATAAAGCTCTTGCACATTGTTAGAAATTGGGCTTCTGATTGGCAGAGGTATGCATCCTGTCCAAACAGACACCACAATCCTAGTTGGGTTAAGTCAGATACACACCCTAATTTAACCTGTGCTCTGGTAGCTTGGCACAGAGCAGGCAGGCTTAACTTAAGAGGCAATGTGTAAAGTATTTGCGTAACATTCAATACAGTAAAACAGTGGATACACCACACAAAAATAATCCACTTTAATTTAATGAACATAACAAGACCAAAGCAACAAATAAGTAGAACTTGAGGTATACATTTTTAAAGAATAAACTGCAAAATAGAGCTTAGAGGCAATAAGCACTTATGTAAGCTATCTGGTCACGCTGGACCGGGACAAGGTCAAGAGTTCAGGCCGACCGCGATGGAGCGTGAGCCAAATACAGTGAGGCCAGCTGAACAAAAGTACCTTAATCCTGGTTGCGTCAACAAAGATGCGGGGTGCAGCCAAGCGATGCATCGGTGTTATATAGGAGCAGCGCTTTATACATACTTCCAAGGAGCCAGGACTGGATTGGCACCACTTGACTGTGCAAGACTCACAGATGGCAGAGTCCAGGTGCTGTAGCAGAGTGGTTGGAAGTCCTTGATGTCCCTGAAACGTCAGAACAGGAGGCAAGCAGACAAGCCCTTTGAGTCACTTTGGTTCTGGGTTGGAGAAATGGAGGTCCAGTCCTTCTCACTCCCAGGCAGAAGGGCAGCAGGCAGCAGGTCAGCACAGAAAAGCAGAATTCAGCAGAGTAGCAGTCCACCAGAGTGGCAGTGCTTGTAACAGCACAGCAGTTCTTCTTCCTGGCAGAGTATCCACAGGTCCAGAGGTGAACTAAAGTGGTGGTGTCTGTTGCCAATATACTTTGGTACCTTTGTTCTGGAAGGCGGGAGAAGCTTCTAAAGAGTGTCTTTGAAGTGCAGGCACTACCCTTCCTCCCCTGCCCTGGCTCCAAGCTGGCTAAGGTGCCAAAACAGGGTTGTTGGGCCTATTGTGTGGAGACAGAGCACAGCCTATTAAGGTTCAAGTGAGGCTGTGCTAAGCTCTGCCCCCATCAAGCCAGTTAATGGCCCATTAAGGCCCATCAAGTCACACCTAAGCTCCCATAGTGTGTGGCTGTCTAGAGGGAATGCACAAGGCGCAGCTGTCATCCACCCCAGATGTGTATTCAGAGACAGGCAGAATGCACAGAATGGTGAAGTAAGAATATGGCAACTTTCTAGAAGTAGCATTGTCAGACCTGCAACTTAAAATGCAACTGTATCATAAATTGTGATTTTAAATTGTGAAACCAGAGACACCAACCTCGATCTTTTCCAAGTTGGAAATGACACTTATAAAATGTAATAAGGTAATCCCAATGTTACCCTATAGGAGAGCAACCCCATGTAGTATTGAAAAACGAATTGAAGAGTTTTTCACTACCTGAACATGCAAAACTTAAAAGTGCATGTCCAACTTTTTAAATACACTGCACCCTGTGGGAAACAGCCATTACCACGCATACGCCTTTACCACGCATGCCATTACAATGAATTAACGTTGTAAAGGTATGCATGGAACGGGTATATGCGTGGTACTGGTGGTAAGGGCATATGTGTGGTACAGATGCGGGCGTGTGGTAAGGATATAAGCATGGTAAAGCTGCCAGCGTGGTTAAGGCTTTTGGCGTCGCTAGAGTAAACGGAGAGACCCTTCCGCTTCCTCTTTAAGACCTGCGACGCACCTGAAATGATGCCTCGTCGTCGTTGGGAGTGAGGTAAGGCAGATTGGGCCTGGGGCGGGGGGATGGTTTTAAGGCTTTAGGGACGGGGGTACGGTTTTAGGGCTTTACGGTATTTTTAAAAAGAGCTAAGTGGGGGTCGTGCAGGAGTCCTGTTTTAGGGTTCAAGGCAGGGCACAGGTATTTTTAAAAAGGGCTGGGGGCCATGGGGGGGTGGGGGGGGTGTCACGCTGGGGTCTGCTTTTCGGGCTCAGGGTAGTGGTCGGGGTTTTAGAAAAAGGGCTGGGTGCCAGGGGGGATTGCGAAGGGGCCCAGTTTTAGGGCTCACGGCAAGGGTCAGGGAAAACGTTTTCAATGCATATGCCTTTATCATTCATGCTTTTACAATGAAATTCATTGTAAAAGCATGCATGGTGAAGGCATATTGTTAGAAAATGTGTGGTAAAGGTTATGCGTGGTAAAGGCATTCGCGTTGTAACGCACGCGTGGTAAAGGCATGCGTTGCAATGGAATGCATTGTTCTGTCATATAATCGCACCCTGCCCTTGGGACTGCCTAGGGCCTACCTTAGGGGTGACTTATATGTATTAAAAAAGAAGGTTTGGGTCTGGGAAGAGGGCTAACTTGCCAGGTTGACATTGCAGTTCAAAACTGCACACACAGGCTCTGCAATGGCACAGCCTGAGACATGTTTCAAGGGCTACTGAAGTGGGTGGCACAATCAGTTCTGCAGACCCACTAGTAGCATTTAATTTACAGGTCCTGGGTACATGTACTAAACTTTACTAGGGACTTATAAGTACATTAAATATGACAATTGTGGATATGCCAATGTTACCATGTTTTTAGGAAAAAGCACATGCACTTTAGCACTCATTAGCAGTGGTAAAGTGCCCAGAATACTAAGGCCAGCAAAAACAAAGCCAGCAAAAAGGAGGTCAGAAGGCAAAAAAGTCAGGGGAAACCAGGACAAGGATGCCAGATCTAAAACACATGCAAGCTCTTTGCAACTTTTTTATAATTCCATGGGGAAATGGCATTCTGATTATTTAATTGAAATATATCAAATTAAAATCCCACTCACATAAATGTATGCGTTAGAGCATACTCCAATTGGATCTTGGTCATTTCTGAATGTTTGTGAAGGAACGATTTTAAGAAAACTTTGTACATTAGTGTTGTGAAAAGAAGAAAATCCAATCCAGGTAGTTTTCATGTAGGTTTATTGAAGATCAGATGTTACAGGGTTGAGCCCCACCAGGAGCAGCCTTCCTGCTGCTTAGCCCATACACCAACTGACATCCTCACTCATCCAACATTCCACAGTCACCTCTCACACCAACATTCCACTCCTCAGTCACACTTGCTGAGCAGCAGGTATAACACATCTCCCTTTCTTTATACAAATGAGAATCAATTTAAACAGGATCACAAAATAAATGGTGCATGCAAAAGATCACAATAAAGTTAATGACATGCAACACGGGCATCAAAGCAAAAAGCAATGTCAAACATGTACAGGTGAAGAAATACATGTATAAAGATAACAAAGAATAAATATTAGGAAGAATTAAAGACACCACGCAATCCAGCAATTCTACACACACCACTTCTCCCTTTCCACTAAGCAAAAAACAAATCACACGCTCCCATAAACCAGACCAAAACAACACACACGCTACCACGCCACAAAACACAAACTAAACCCCAACACCAAAACAAGCTGGCTGGCCAGGCCAACAAGAGGTAGAAAGAGTACCGACCAGAAGACGTGGTAGGAAACCAATCAAGACCTTAGAAGCTGTGGAAGATCATTCCAAAGGGAACAAATGGCAGAAACAATGCCCTCCACTCTTACCCATTAGTAAGGGTGGTAAGTGTGGCAAAAAGACCACACGGAACCTAGAACGGAACAAAGTAGTTCCACAACCTAGTAGGAACACATAAGCACTTCCCCCAACCAAAGTTGAGGTGGAATGTGTGATATAACACCATACAAAACATAAGCAAACGCACACTGCAACACCCAACAACTACGGCACTTCCCCCAACGCAAGTTGAGGTGGAATGTGTGGGAAACACACCACACGGAACACAAAGCATGCGCAGAACACTACACCCCAAAAAAAACTTCAACACTTCCCCCACCAAAAGATGGGGTGGAATGTGTGGAAAAGGCACTTCACATGGAACAAAAAACAACCCACTTCACCCAATAAAGTCAACCCTCCACCCAAAAACCAAAAGTTAGGGTGGTAAGTGTGAAAAGGAGCTCACACGGAACATAAGTAAATGCACAACTGAACATCCAGCAACGACAGAGAATGAAAAAAAAACCTCACTCTGCGGAATCCATACTACGATGGGTGATTAGACAGCACCAACCCATAACCAAGTAAAAGTTGGAGACATCACACAAATAACTGCACCGTTCCAAACAAACACCTTAATATAACAGTTACAGGAAATAAAGAAACATGTAACCATGAAGAAAACATCCCATGACTGCAAAAAGCAAGCACACAACAGAAACAGTGTACACAAAGCACACTCAAAACCTCTGCGAAATATAAAACACACCCACAGAAAAGCATTGACTCATAAAGAATCGTGCATCAAAGAAACAGAAAAAACAACGAAGACTAGCACTACAAAGCAAAATACGGCATTAGAACACAGGAAATATGAAACACTGAGCAAGTACACATGGGAACCTCCGATGAGCGACTCCTCACCCGAAGTGCCAAACAGCTGCCAAAAGGTGCTTTCCAGGTCAAAGAGTCAAAGTTTACAAGGATGAGTGTAAACGCAGCTGAAAGTCTTCCAGAGTGCCAAACAATCACTAGGCACAGGGCAAACATCATTGCAAAAGAAAAAAACAAGAATAATAATACTCCCACAGTCAGCCAACAGTCAGGTAAAATGAAACTGCCTTTGCGTTTGCCTCAAATACGAAAGAACAGACAGAAGAAAACATTAACAAAAGTACCTTGAGTTGAAAAGTGTATTCAGCCGGAAATTCACAGCTGAAAGAAACGTGAGGAAAACTGAACAATCCACGCTCCGAAAGTAAAGTGAATCACACAGCACGACACAGAGACTGGTTGCAACGTCCGTTTTCCTGGAGGTAGTAAAACACATCGGATGGCATGCCAGGTGCTACCGCCAAACCCAAGATGGTGGCACGTACTGCACGCTGCGCCAGATGGCTCACGGCGCATCGAAGGAGCTGCACGTCCCTCAGCAGCAGAGCTGCGCAGAAGCAACGACGTAGGAAGGGAATCCAAGAAGACACAACAGGATTCCATGAAGACAGACGAATTCGAGGAGATGGCTCGTGAAGGTAGGAGCGCGCGAGTGGCATGCGCGCCCTTTTTAAACCGCAACGCTGCGGTTAAACTGCCATAAAGCCAGGAAAGCTGCCAGTGCCAAAATTACTTTGAAAACCAAAAATAAAGGCTTACCCCTAAAAGTCCATGGCAGCAGTAGGTATCGGGTCAACTTTTCCTTAGTAAAGTGCTGACAAGTTGAAAAATCGTCGTTCCCCTCTACACACCTCTTTCAAAGTGCAGCACACCATGAAGACCTCTTGCAAGAGGCAGAGACTGTGAATTCCTCATAATCCTTGCCCAACTTAACATCGCTTCTAACACCAAGGGGCCGATTCCGATCTCGGTCGGAGGCGCACCCAATACTATTCGGTCGGGAAAAAAGCCATGCGAAAGCCAGTTTCCCGACCGATCCGTACAGCACACCGAACGAGCAAGTACGATGCGCACAACAGCAAAAATCCCGGCCGAGCCGTACTCACCCAAACCAGGTCCTGTTCTCCGACCGAGGCGAATCCGGAAACGCCGAATCGAGTCGCACGGAAGGGAAAATGCAGCCCCGTCCGGCCGGACAAGTACGATGCGCTTTCCGTACGCGCCGAACCCGTCGCTACGCACGGCACGTCAAAGCATCCGGGAGAGGCGCACATAAGCTCCGAATCGCGCCACAACACGATCCACGGCTACGAGACGAACACAGCACAGACGAGGACGACGCGAAGCGACGAGGACGAGCGAAGCGACGAGGACGAAGCCAAGCGACGAGGACGACGCGAAGCAACGAGAAGGACGAACGACACGAACCAACCATGAATCCCTTCGTCCCGATCATACCAATATTCTACATCTACTACCGGAACAGGCACGGACGCGTACGGGCGCAGAAGGTAAGTCAGACACCAACCACAAAACACATACAACACGTACACGACACATCACACACATACACTGGGAATCTGAATATACTTGCAACAGCAGCACCATAGGGGCGGGATGCCCATCACCAATGCCACATATGCACACAGGGGCCTGAATGCGCGCCACCACCCCAACCCAGGGGGCTGGATGCCAACCACCACAACCACCCTTAGCCAGGGGGTGCCAGATGCCCACCACCACTACCACCCTTAGCCAGGGGGGCTGGATGCCTACCACTACTACCACCCTCACCCAGGGCGGGCTGGATGCCTACCACCACCCTTAGCCAGGGGGCTGGATGCCTACCACTACTACCACCCTCACCCAGGGGGCAGGATGCCTACCACTACTACCACCCTCACCCAGGGGGCAGGATGCCTACCACTACTACCACCCTCACCCAGGGGGGCAGGATGCCCACCACTACTACCACCCTTAGCCAGGGGGCAGGATGCCCACCACTACTACCACCCTCACCCAGGGGGCAGGATGCCCACCACTACTACCACCCTTAGCCAGGGGGCTGGATGCCTACCACTACTACCACCCTTAGCCAGGGGGCAGGATGCCCACCACTACTACCACCCTCACCCAGGGGGGCAGGATGCCCACCACTACTACCACCCTTAGCCAGGGGGCAGGATGCCCACCACTACTACCACCCTTAGCCAGGGGGCTGGATGCCTACCACTACTACCACCCTTAGCCAGGGGGCAGGATGCCTACCACTACTACCACCCTCACCCAGGGGGCAGGATGCCCACCACTACTACCACCCTTAGCCAGGGGGCAGGAAGCCTACCACTACTACCACCCTTAGCCAGGGGGCAGGATGCCTACCACTACTACCACCCTTAGCCAGGGGGCAGGATGCCTACCACTACTACCACCCTTAGCCAGGGGGCAGGATGCCTACCACTACTACCACCCTTAGCCAGGGGGCAGGATGCCCACCACTACTACCACCCTCACCCAGGGGGCAGGATGCCCACCACTACTACCACCCTCACCCAGGGGGCAGGATGCCCACCACTACTACCACCCTTAGCCAGGGGGCAGGATGCCCACCACTACTACCACCCTCACCCAGGGGGCAGGATGCCTACCACTACTACCACCCTCACCCAGGGGGGCAGGATGCCTACCACTACTACCACCCTTAGCCAGGGGGCTGGATGCCTACCACTACTACCACCCTCAACCAGGGGGGCAGGATGCCTACCACTACTACCACCCTTAGCCAGGGGGCAGGATGCCTACCACTACTACCACCCTTAGCCAGGGGGCAGGATGCCTACCACTACTACCACCCTTAGCCAGGGGGCAGGATGCCCACCACTACTACCACCCTCACCCAGGGGGCAGGATGCCCACCACTACTACCACCCTCACCCAGGGGGCAGGATGCCCACCACTACTACCACTCTTAGCCAGGGGGCAGGATGCCCACCACTACTACCACCCTCACCCAGGGGGGCAGGATGCCCACCACTACTACCACCCTTAGCCAGGGGGCAGGATGCCCACCACTACTACCACCCTTAGCCAGGGGGCTGGATGCCTACCACTACTACCACCCTTAGCCAGGGGGCAGGATGCCTACCACTACTACCACCCTCACCCAGGGGGCAGGATGCCCACCACTACTACCACCCTTAGCCAGGGGGCAGGAAGCCTACCACTACTACCACCCTTAGCCAGGGGGCTGGATGCCTACCACTACTACCACCCCCACTCATAGGATGGACAATGCATGACACAACAAGCACACCACAACCTAGGGAATGCAAGATTAAGATATCCCCCACCACCATGACAAGCGTGTGAGCAGGCTGTGTCAAATGCCTACAACACCGAACATGACATTGAACATACAATGTGACCCCCTAGCACATGTGCCACACATATATGTGTGTGGCACCCACAATGCAAGCAGCCCATGACCATTGTGGCAATGGGGCCTAAACCCCCATCATCACAGTGACCAAAAGGCAAGTGTGGGGTCCATAGCTGAAGCACATTTTGACCATTGTGGCAATGGGGTCTAAACCCCCATCATCACAGTGACCAAAAGGCAAGTGTGGGGTCCATAGCTGAAGCACATTTTGACCATTGTGGCAATGGGGTCTAAACCCCCATCATCACAGTGACCAAAAGGCAAGTGTGGGGTCCATAGCTGAAGCACATTTTGACCATTGTGGCAATGGGGTCTAAACCCCCATCATCACAGTGACCAAAAGGTAAGTGTGGGGTCCATAGCTGAAGCACATTTTGACCATTGTGGCAATGGGGTCTACACCCTCATCATCACAGTGACCAAAAGGTAATTGTTGACAAAGAAAGAGCTGCAACTGCCAAACTGCATGGATCATTCCTGGTCACAGAACCAAAAACTCATCTGTGGCAAAGTAGTGTATGTGTCCCATTGCAACATAAATTGGGGGAGCCAAATACTGCAGTGCAAATGAAACATTCCTTTGGCCATGTGCAGACAAACAACACCCATGGGGGCTGAGACCGTCAACAGTCATCAATGACACAATGACAGAAGTGACCATCAGAATGCAGACCCACATATTTGCACCAATGGGCACACAAATGCAGATACCCTGTGGAGACAGCAGATGTGAGGTGAACAGATACCATACCATGGCAGCAATGGGACACACAAACCATGATCACTGTGCTGACCGATGACCTAGGAGTCCCAGGGACAGCAGGGGAAACACACCAAACAACATACAGCCAATGGCACACCCAAGATATGCCAATGCAGTGGTGCAGATGCACAAACACAAACAGGCAGACCAACACTGTCATCATACACAGCAGGTGAGGGGTGGGGGTGCCAGTGTCCCCAGGCAACAACACAACACATGAGGAGAGCTGAATACCAATCATACAGATGTGCATACACTGCCACACTAAGGTAACTCATGGATCCAAATCCCCTATGTGGGCAAGCAGGCATTGACAGGTGAGAGGGAGCACAA